>VMDR010002346.1:0-94320 GCA_007922815.1 Macrotus californicus
CTCTACCCTCTCCTCCCCTCCCCTCCTTTCCCTCCCCTCCTTTCCGTTCCCTCCCCTCTCCTCCCTCTCCACATTAAATGCTTGTCTGCTCTTACAGCTGGGGGAAAAGCTGACATAAAAATTGACTTGCTGAAAGTTTCTCAGTCCCATTTGTCACCTTACCCTTGGAGCCCAATTGTATGTCAACTCCATGTCCCCTCTGATGCCTGTCAGTGAGGGACAGACCACAGGTCACTTCTGCATGATCTGCTTTAGCTGCCCAGGCTCTGATCAAGCTTGGCTGACAGATGGGTGCCCCAGCATTGGAAACGCCTGCACGGGGCTGCCCAGGAAATGTGCCTTGGCTATATGTTCTGGGTGGCATCTGGTGCTTGCAATTAAGAAACATGGAAAACAAAGATTTGGGTTTTGCCCTTCTTGAAAACCCAGAGTTCCGAAGATCTATTTTGAGTTCCTACTTGGAGAAGCAGCTTTGCAGCAAGGCCTGCCCTGCCCTTGGCTGTGAACCCTGTCAGTGAGTGGCCTGATGAACACATGCGAGCTGTTTGTACACGGACCAAGCCTTTCTTGTTTTCATTGGTCTGGCAGTTTATTTCCCCCCTAATTTTAACTTCAAAGGGGTGATCGCTCTCCTCCCTTGACTTGCAGCCCTCGGAAGGAGTGAATGAGATGTGCAGCTCGCGGCGTCGCTTCTGAAGGGAGGAGTTGTTCTCTGGGAGAGGAGCCCCCCATGAGCCTGGCCGAGGCCCTGGACCTGCGTGCAGTGGACTGAGGGCTTAGTAGGATGTCAGCTGAGACAGAGCTTCAAGTAGCTGTGAAAACCAGCGCCAAGAAAGACTCCAGAAAGAAAGGTAGGGCTGACTGTGTTCCTCTCTTCACGGCTGCTTGTCCGACAGGACAGTGAGTTTTTACCTGTGCAATGATGTGTCATCTATGTCCGTGGTTGCTTATGTCTTTTAAAAAGTCATCAGCATTAGTGGGTGCTTTCTTTTTTTACTCATAGTATAATATTTTAGTGGTTCTCCGTTATTCTCTGGGTAAAATCCAAAATTCTTTTCATAACCTATGAAGCCCTTTCTGATACTCCTTCTATCCATCCCTCCGCCAACATCTCTGCCTATGCACACCCCGCATCCCGCCCCTTTTGAACTCTGTTTACCCTCCATTCTGTCTGTTGAAGTTGACCTTTGCATAGAGCAGTGCTTCTCAAAATTCCAGCTTCACCAGTCACCTGGGTGGCTCGTTAAAACCATACATTGCCCGTCTCATTCCAGTTTTGGGTTCCCTAGGTCCAAGATGTGGTTTGAAATTTTGCATTTATAACAAGTTCCCAGATGATGTGATGCCTTTGGTTCAGGGACCAGATTTTGGGAATCACATGACTCATTCATTCAGCCTGAAATCCTATACTCGCTCTCCAGTTTTTTCTAGGTGGATTCTTCCTTATTGTTCAGGTTTGAGTTTAGGTGATATCTCCTGGGGTGGGGGTGGGGCTTTCTTTTTGCCCTGAATTGGGTTAGTTGCTCATTTGTTTTGCTTCAGTAGCACTTTGTTAGCATCTCAATTTATGGAAAATTTCTTGTGTTTTTCTATGTCAACTCTGCGGTACACCCCTTCAGACCTGGACCTGTTGTTCACCCTTTCACTCACAACACTTAGAAAGTACTGTCACAGGGAAGGCACATAGATGTCTGGTAATGAAGACTGGTGTGCATCATGTGCTAATAACTGTATCCCTTTTCATGTTTCCTGAAGAATTTGGTCCTATTGCTTTACAACCATGCCTTTCAGGGTCTCCCTGTTGTAATTGGGTTCAAGCAACTTCTCGCTCTGTGTGTGTGTGTGTGTGTGTGTGTGTGTGTGTGTGTGTGTGTGTGTTTTCTCCCGTGGTTTCAGTTCCTTTCCTCCCCTGTCTTCTCAGCTGCATGGAGGAGGATTAATAGAGCTCTATTTCAGGTCTTGAAACCTGCCAATATGGGCTTGCAAACCCAGATGCCCCAGGTTGCTTTGTATAGGCAGTGATTTGTTTGCGACTTCACTATGTCTGCCCTGTCATGTTTTGTGATGGCATTGGCCTGACACTCTGAAAACAAGGGACATAAATGTAATACATATGCCGCTTTTGGACAGCCAAAACCCCAGGAAGGACTATAAATTTTGCTTTAGATGTTTATTTGAAACACAAATATTTTTGAAGCAGTATATTTTATTCCCTAAAACTTAATGTAACCCTTGTTTTTTGTGCATTGTGGTCTAAGTATAATAGAAGAACAGCAAGTAGGTGAGCGAACAGGTTTTGGGAGAACGGCTACATGGAAAAAAATTGCAAATCCTGGCATGTGCTAGAATTTAAATACTTTTTTCGGTGCAAACTAACACATTATATTTTCTCTTCAAATTTAACCTTTCCACCAAACCTGTGCTCTTGAATGCTTAATGCATTAAACATTGTATCTTAGTGCACATCTTTTCATTCTTAATTTTAACATGCAAAACCAGAAGTATTCTAAAGAGAGGATTTAGGACTTCAGGACGTTGGCTTAGTTGAGGATTTGGAATGGGAGTGTGAAGGTGACCTTTCTCTATCCTTCTTGTCTTCATATCCTCAGGAGCTCTAAAGCCAGCACAATACGTATGCAAGGAGCGTCCTCTAGTTAGTGGCGAATCCCATGGAGTCTGGGCAGGTCAGTCTCAGTCACATTCTCGCTGTACTGCATTTCCTAGCTATGTGACTGTAGACTATTCCTTCACTCTCTGAGCCTCAGTTTTCTCTCGTGTAGAATGAGAATATAATATGGGCCTCAAAGCCTCGCCGTGAAGATGAATCGAAATAAGACAAATAAAACACTCGGTGTATGGTACTTGGCATATATTAAAGACTCAAGCAAGTTTAGCATTTCCTCTTCCCCCCTTCCCTTCCCCCCTCCTCGTTCTCTCCTTACCTCTTCTCATCCCCTTCCTTTCCTGTCATCTTCCTTCTTTTCCCTCCTCCCACTTCTCTTCTCCATTTCTCGCTCCGTTTCTACCCCGCTCCTCTTCTTTGTCTTCCTTATCTTCATCCTCATCATCCTCATCTTACACTGTTTGCTCTTATCCCAATGTAGAGCCAAGGGGTCTTAAAAAGTATACAGCTGATTGTTCCAGAGCAAGGTTTTAAAAGTTGTTTGTGATTAGGCAACAGCGATAAACCATCTTTATTCTTGTTTTTTTTTTTTAGACTTTATTTATTTATTTTTAGAGTGGGGAACGGTGAAAGAGGGAGAGAAACATCCGTGTGTGGTTGCCTCTCACGTGCCCCCTCCTAGGCACCTGACCTGCAACCCGGGCATGTGCCCTGACTGGGAATCGAACCGACGACCCTTTGGTTCACAGGCCGGCACTCAGTCCCCTGAGCCACACCAGCCAGGGCGTTTATTCTTGTATATGTGTATATATGTATGTGTATATGGTATATGTGTCTGGCCCAACACACCATGAACACACTCATACATTGAAGCAAGAGAGAAAATGTGCTGGTAATAGGGTTAACTTATTTTTTATTCTTCAGTGTTGACTGTGGAATTGGCAACATTCCATTAAACAGACATTGGTAGCTGGGCCAAAACAAGTAGAATTTTAAAAGAAAATAAACAATTTATATATTGATCTTTAGTCTTGAATACAATTGTTTTGCTAAACTCTTACTAATACTTTCTTCAACTCCTCTTTGATTTTCTGTGGAGGCAATATATAACCCTGTAAGTAAGTTTCTGTCTTCCTCTGCAATCCTTAAGTACATCTTTTTCGTGTCTTACTGCATTGGCTCGGTCTGTCAATACAATATTTAGTGATAGTAGGCATCCTTATCTTGTCCTGAAACTCATGGAAATGCTTCTAAATTACCTGTAAGTGTGATATTTACATTACTAAAGATTCTTTATTAATTCCCCTTCATTTATCATTTTTCAGGAAGCATTTTCAAAATTTTAAATTTACATGTTGAATTTTATTATATGCTTTTTAATATTTATTTCAATGCACATTTTTACTGTTTTAATTTGTCTTATGATGGATTTCACTGACAGACTTTCTAATCTTTATTTCTGAGGTAAATTCTACCTCAGTTTCATGTTGTATTGTTTTCTATATGTGGGTTTGATTTGTTGATATTTTACTTAGAATTTTGATATCTATATTCATCAATGAGATTAATCTTTAACTTTTTTTTTTTTCTTGAATAGTCTTTGTGCCTGGAATTAGTCAAAGTTTATATAATGCTTTTAGTGGTGAGGAAGTACTGAATAATATTGAGGCCTCTTTCTGGAAAAACAATATATATTATTTTTAGTGATTTCATTTGACTTTTTAGAAAAGCTGTACATGCTTATTACTAATAATCATAAAAGACACAGTAAGCATGCGTAATCCCATCAATCAAAAGTAACCACTATTAACATTCTAAGTTACCTCCCTCTGGACTGACCTTTTCGAGGTGCTTGAGTTCATCCTATTCACACAATTTCATGTCCTGCTTTGTTTTGGACTTCGTGTCATAAGGACATTTGTCATGTTGTTACCTTACGTTACAGACTGGAAGAGGTTTTTCTTTCCCCTCTTGGCAAAATTCAGATAGTTTCTGGGACAGATATTTTGTCTCCTAAAGAGGAATGCCTCACCACATGGCTCATCTATGGTGAGAAAGACAGGCTCAGAGAAAGTCCAGGCGTCCTTTAGAATTTCCCACAAACCTCTCACCCTGGTTCTTAACCCAGGCCATTGAAGCCGAGTCAGATCATTTTAAATGCAAGTCACACAGGGGCATATTTCACCATAAAATGCTTTGCTAGACAGGCCGCATATGAGCCATAACTACAGTGTTCACAATTTAAATAAGGAAAGGAAAGTGGTGGGCAATGAGGTTGTTTTCTTCATTTTGTTTTTATTGGATTGTGTCACTGCACATACAGCTTGTCAAACAGTGCGTATTCCAGGAGTGGAGTCCGATGGAAACTGGGAGAAGAGAAAGTATTTTTTCAGGTTCGTTCCCTGCCATCAAAGGCGAGAACAGTTGACACAATTCTTGTTCCTTGTCATCCCGGCATTAGGCCGCCCCGTAGATGACTGTGCAGTAGAGGAGTGGGTCCCACCGTGAGCAGACGCAGACGTTTCTGAGGGCGGTGCCTGGGGGTTTTCAGTCCGTGCCATCTGGCAGCTTAGGGTGGCGGAAAGAGCATGAACTTTGGAGCCAGACAGACCCGTTTTTTTTTTATTATTATTCAATCCTTACCTGAGGATATTTTTTCATTGCTTTTAGAGATAGAGAAAGGAAGGGAGAGAGAAACATTGATTTGAGAGAGTAACATTGATTTACTGCCTCCTGTATGCGCCCTGACCAAGAATTGTAGGTACCTGGACCGGTGATTGAACCTGCAACATTTCGGTTACAGGAAAACGCTCTAACCAGCTGAGCCATACTGGTCAGGGACAGACCTGGTTTTTAATACTAACTCTTCTCTTTATCTGCTCTGTAACCAGAGATGGTTATTTAGCCCTTTTGAGCCTCGTCTTTCAGGGTGTGTGTAATACTTGTCATCAGAAGAGCAAGGGATGTTTCATGGTAAAGGGCCAGCTTGGGATCTGCATCATGGCACTGGCCTGGCCATGTTCGTTTATCTGCCCTTTTCTTTCTGAAATCACAGTTCAGCGTCGTCTCCTGATTTTCTGGAGCACCTAGAAATAAACTTATTTACTTCCTTTGTCTCTGTTAGAGCTCACCCAAGAGTCGTGAGTTAACAACAACACTGGGCTTCCTTGTTATCTCTTCCCAGAAAGATTTGGCTGCATGAATCAAGGCTCTGATGTGTCCAGGAGAAGCTGGCAGTCACATGGTGGCTGCCTTAGCTTTGGGGCCCTATCATACTGAGTTTAACCCTGGCTATGTGCCTCAGGAGCTGTGAAACTTTCCGGAGGTTTCTTCAAAATTTTGGTTAGTTTTTGTTAAGGAATGGTTTTAATGCTGCCATACACAGGGTCATTATCCCTGAACTGGTCAGTCGGCGTGGAAAAATAATCCCTGTTCATGGTGGCCTATCACTTAGGAGCATATGACATACCATTGTTTCATTATCCCATTGGGTTCTTAAGGTCCTGGGAGATGAATTTAAAATATATACAGGGTCGGCACAAATAACACCTCTTTTTATTACACCATGTTTTATTACAAAATCATAAGCATGTAATTCTGTAATATAACAATATCTCACTCAAGCCTACCATATGGCATTTTGGGTAAAATGTTCAAAATAAAACTGTAAATTATTACACCCATATTATTACCCAACCAGCCACACTCAAGCAGGCCTGACCTCCACCAGACCCTGTATGTTTTTATCCAGCCCAAGGTACAGAGCTGCTGCTGCATCGCCTCTGTCCACTGCCCTCGGGCTGCAGGGGAGGCAGCCGGCGGTCAGCCAGGACACTGGGTTTGGGCTCATCCCTCAGGCCCACTGCTCTTCACTCCTCTCTCTCAAGTCACTTCCACTTCTTGAGCTTTAGTTTCCTCAGGCACTACATGGATATAGAAATTATATTTGCTTGGCCGAATATGAAACATAGAGGAGGCATTAATTACTTACTTAGTACTTTTGCCCGCAAACGTTTACCCAGCCCCAGCCAAGAGCCCTGGCGGCACTCAGTGTTCTAGGGGAGAGAGCGCTGCCTGGAAACGGGGGTTCTGACTCCAGTCAGTTCTTGTACTTGCACCTCGAGAAACTCGGGATTCTTATAGGTCTCATCCTTCCCTGAAAAGAATTTTTTCCTCTACCTTGCAACTTGTATTTATTCTCAATCTATTACTGTTCATAAAATTGGTTTAATTTTTACTCCAAATTTATACTTTTTTTTTACATGTTTTTAAAGATTTTATTTATTTATTTTAGACAGAGGGGAAGGGAGGGAGAAAGAGAAGGAGAGGAATATCAGTGTGTGGTTGCCTCTCGTGTGCCGCTTACTGGGGGCCTGGCCTGCAACCCAGGCATGTTCCCTAGATAGGAAATCGAACCGGTGGCCCTTTGGTTCACAGGCCAACACTCAATCTACTGAGCCACACCAGCCAGAGCCAAATTTTTATTTATTAATTGAATAGTACTTGTTTCTCATAATAAAGAAAATTCTTATTAAAACCCTTTTTACTCTTTCCTGACCAAAAGTGAGTAGATTCTCATCTTAATAAACACGAGTAACACAACAATCTGAAAGCCTGTATACATCGAACATGAGTGAGTTCTCTACCAGATGAAGCACATAAATGGTTATTAGGGATTAGCGTTTGGGCTGGCCAGAGCCTCTTTCTTATATATGAGGTGTTAAGAGGACAATGGCATGACCACAGTCACTCAGTTGGTTAGTGACAGAGTCCCTGTCCCAGTGACGACTCCCTGGCTGGTGTTACTTCATTTCAGTAGATTTCAAACAACTATGTTCTTACGAATAACCTCTGGGTATGTTTCTTTCTTCTTGACAGTGAAGACTCTGGGAAGAGCTCATGCTTTAGAGATAGGTAACATTACATCTCAGTCAAGGCTGAGCACATTTTCAGTTTCTGTGTCTCAGGCTAGCTACTTAATCTTTCTGAGCCTCAGCTTCTGCACCTGTAAAATGGGGATCCAGTGCCTATCTCAAAGTGTTGTAATAAAGATGACATGAGTCAAAAAGGTAAAACACCCATCACCCTGCCCTGGCCAGGAGGCTCAGTTGGTTAGAGCATCATGCCATACACTAAAAGCTTGCAGATTCAAACTCCATCGGGGTATATACGTAGATTGTGGGTTTGATCCCAGGTCAGGACATGTATAGGAGACAACTAATTGATATTTCTCTTTCACACTGATCTTTCTCTCTCTCTCTTTTTCTCTCTTCCTCTCTAAATTGTTGAATATATCCTTGGGTTAACGTTAAAAAACAAAAACAAAACACCCAACACAATTCTCTGTACATGGACTCAAGGTAAGGAAATTTCCTTTCTCTCCATCTCTCTTGCCAGCCCTGAGAGGCAGCACTTCTCTTAGTGCTGCTGGATGTAAAGAGAGGTAGAAAGTACCCTTTTCCCCAGAGCTGCATGGGCTAATCAGCCAGTGAGAAAAAAAAACTAGTCTATCTTCAAATGGGTGCTTGTTTCAAGAACAACTGGGGAAGTGGACAGGAAATACCAAGGAAATCGGACCGTGTTGTCAAGCTACAAACATTAATTAATAGCCATCCTTTATTGTTTGCTTCCTGCATGCTGGCCATTTTAGATAAATTGTCTCTAATGAGCACAAATGTTACATCATTTTATGGAACACATAAGAAAATAATGTTCAGAGAGATGAAGAGAGTTTCCCAGGTCACGTGGCTTGTCTGCCTGAGCTGGAAAGCATGAAGTCTGCCCAAAGTGAAAGCCTGTGCTGTTTTCCCTTAGTGCATTCTATTGGGTTCACCCAGTGCTGTGACTGGGGCTGGGGAACATGAAACAATTATAGGGGCTCCACTGATTTTAGGGGGTGGGCATGGAAGCAGGTTAGCCACATCATGTAAATTTATGGCATCATTCTTGGCAGGGGTTTGGAGCTTGGTGAGCTAATCACTCTCTACTGACTCTGTGATTTGCAGGCTTTGGAAATTCAAAATCAAGGTTTTAATTACAAGGCTACATAAATTTCTCTGAGGTTGATCCATAAAGCTCTCGGGCTGAAAGGTTTGGGAGGGAGGGAGTCTTGTTTTAGGTCAAGAAATTCTTACTTAATGCTAAGACTGGCTGTCAGATCAGATGATGTGTGGTTGGGAGAGACTTCTGTATTCTCTCTGAGCACATGGTCTTGAATTTATTACAGGACACCTCACTCATTGTGGCCATTTCATGAAGAGAAACTCATTTTAAATTTCAATGATGACTTTTCTCAGGGCCTTATTCTAACTGGTTCTAACGCACAAAAGTTGGGCTTTCTTCAAGTCCTACTTCACACCTCGCTTGCCCCTTGAACTTATTTTATAACCCCAGCAGCACGCTGCACAGGACAACACACCATGCAAGCTTTTTAAGATCTCATCTTTGTCACCTTTCCGGTCACTTTGCCACACTGAGCCACACTGAGCTTCAGGTCCTAGGTCTTCCTCACCCTATTCACTTGCCTAACTCCAGGTCATCCTTCAGTACTCAGCAACCATTTGATTGGGCCATCATCCATAACATTTGGAGCTTCAAAATGCCCTAAATTAATTAATCACCAATTATCTGCCTCTGAAACCTCCTAAATATTTCTCAAATCCATCATTCTCTCTCTCTCTTCGCTGCCCTTCTCCCAAAGATGGTTTAAGCTGTCTGGATCATCCTAGCACCCTCCTAAGAGACATTCACATCTTCAGTGTTATCCATCTCCAAGCCATTCTCGACACTTTTCATTAAAGTGAAGCTCTGATCAGGTCCCATCTCTGCATCAGACTTTTCAGTAAGCAGCTCCTGCTACCCCCAGGATAAAGTCCACACTGCTTGTCTGGCTTCAGAGAGACCCTATCTGGTCTGGCCTCTCCTTATCTTTCCAGTTACATCTCTCATGGCTCTACTATAATGCTTCTCCTCTGTGGCTCAACTGAATTAATTTCAGTTCCCTGATCCTACCATGTGGTTTTTCACATTTGGAATTTTGCAAGTGCTTTTTTTCCTTCCAGGAATATGTTTTTTATTATTATTTTCAAAGCATATTCCACTTTTGCTTTAGTTTAAAGTTAATATGACCTTCCCCAGAAATGCTTTGGTGATTCATTGCAACACACCTTTATGACCCTCAGTTGCAGGTTATGACTGATATGTGTGCTCTCAGATCACCTCATTTTGCCCATCACTATACCTTGTCTTCACTACCCTTTTATTCCTCTTTATCACTCAGTAGGCTGAAAGTTCTGTGAGTGTAGGGACCATGTCTGTCTTGTTAAGCACTTAACTTCTGTCTCCAAGCACCTCCAAGCACACTGTTAAAAGATGTGGGCACATAGCAACGTTTGTTGAATGAATAAATGAGTTAATAAAGGAACTTATGGTAACAAAGCCTCACCTGACTGGAGTTGTGAGGGATCCATAGCATCCTGTACTTATTCAAATCATCACACTTGCCACATTTTCCCTATAACCACTTGCTTATTTCTCTGTGTTTGCAATTAGCTATGAATTCCTAGCACAGCACTCACGTAGTAGGCACTCAGTAAATGTTTGTTGAATTAATTATTATAAAGTACGAGGGAGAGTGATTTGCACAAGGAGAAAGAAAATTTAAAAACACTAACATCTCTCCTAAAGGCTGGCTCTGGAGATTCTTGTCATGTTGCACGGAAAATTCCTCCATTCTGTGAACAATTTCTCATTTTGTGATGTGTGTCCAATCATGTCTGGTGCCTTAATTCAGCATGATGTGGGCCATATTGGTGGTAAGAGCTGTAAGATCTGCCATATTAGCTCATCCCGCTGCTTCATTAAGCTCAGTGTGCTGCCTCTGGAAGTGGCTGGGCCTGAATTTCGATGTTGAGAGAACAAAGCCCTGCACAAGAGCCCTGCAAGTCCTATGAGTCAGGTAAGGGCACCCTCCCTTGTGGGTTGGAGAGGCTTCATCTATGCAGATAATCAGTAAGTGCCCCAGAGCAGGGGTTTTTACTGTCTCTGTGGATTTGCTGAGCAGATGATGTGCCCAGGTGCACTGGAATTTCAGCAACCCCCTCCCATTGCAGCACAGCTTCTAGGATGGTCAGGGGACATGAGTTGCAAGCCTGAGAGTTTCTGCAATCCGTTAAGAGAGCACAGGTAGATCAAAGGCAAAGGAGAGGGTGGGGTGGAGGTGAAAGAGGAAATAATGCCTGTTCATGTTATCTCCTTTAAGCTTGAAACCAACCCTTAGACAAGTATCCCCATACTGAGGCTCAGAGAGGCAGACAGCTTTCCTGAGGCCACACCACTTGCAACTAAAGAGAACTATTTGCATCTAGATCTCTTTGACTCCGAGCCTGTTCACATGCTTGACACTGGTCGAAGCTGCTCCCTGCTGAGTGGCGTGCCCTCTTACCAAGCATGAAGTAGCGTGTACACTGAAAAGCGTCTTCCTACAGACTCCGCTAGTAGCACCATGAGGCTGAGATAGCCTCCGCAGGAGAAAGGAATGATGACAAAATGTGGTGGATTAGGAAAGGAGTTAGACAAGCACAGGCGCCCTCGCTCTTCATCTCCCTTGTCCGCAGCATGTGGGGCGTTGTCACACACAGTGGCTCCACGTGATTGAGAAGGGACCATTTTCCTTCCCAAGGATGTCAGTTATTCTGCTTTTCAGATATACAGAGGTAAAGACGAGGTGGCTTGGAAGGATTTTGACTGTGTATAAATCGAAATGCGTTTCTAGATCTTAGTTTGGAACAAGCACTCCAACTTTGCAAATGCCCGTAGTCTATGAATATTATAACCAGCCTATTTCACCTTCTGGTTGGCAGCCCCACATCAGAAATGATAATGAAGATGCTGGCGGTGAAGGTAGCTGCTGTCTGTCAGCAATTACAAAGTATCAGGTAATATATTCAAATGTTTACAAATACTTTTTCAACCAGAACAACCCTTTAAGGTGGTTTCTTTTTTAAAATCTCAGTTCACAGATGGGGAGCTGGGTATTGGAGAGGTGAGATCAAGTCAGTACTGTAACCCCAGAACCTATGGGTGTGCTCGGAAAGGCCGTGCTGGGCTGTCTCATTCATCTATCCTGCCACTGGTGCGTGTGCCTTAGATGCACCTGGCACATTCTGAACGCATGGACCTGCTTGGCCCTCCCTGAGCATGGGTCAGTTTGTTTCAGCTCTCCTCTCAACCTGAGAGAAAGTCCCCCTGTCTGTTATCTGTCTGTCAGGGCCCAGCTGAGCCTCCAAGGGCCCAGTTCAGATGGCTCTTGTGTGAAGCTCTTCCTTGGCGTACCCCTCCACCCGCTTGATTTTAGCCTTCCTTTCCCCATGACTGTCAGCATATTGTTTTAAAAAAATGTAATCCATACAGAGCTTTTATTTCTTTCTTCCATTGCTTAGGATCGTACTTATATACCTTTCTTCCTTGCTAGTTGAGTCTTCAGTAGAGACTTGATGCCGGGGACTGAGGCTTGTGCATCGTTCTATTTTCTCAGTGCTGGAAGGAGGAGAACTTAGGGTCATCGGTGGGGAAAATGGGCCCTGACCCTAATTATGCGACTTCTAAATGTAGTCAGAGAATACAATGAGAATGCAAGAAACTTAGGAGGTTGTTAATACTCCCATTTTTTAGATGAGGGAATATACTCAGATAAGCTCAAAATAAGCTCAGGGTCACCGATCATGTAGATGGAAGAACAGGAAATTTTAAACTCAGGTCTACATGATCCAAAACATGGGATTTTTTTGCCTCATGATGCTGCTTCCCAGCAGTCACCATGGAATAAAACCTCAGCGAAAGCTCATTTCCTAGGTGTCTGGTTCCTATCCTAAAGTAGTAGCTATACATGCAATTTACTTTTATGAAGAATTTCTATGTCATCTCTGATGCACTTCCCTCAGTTCTGGGACCGTTGTCACTTGGGTCTTTCAGCCACCCCTGGTTGGTGCTGCTGCTCTCAGGAGAACTGGCAATCTGATCCTTAAAGCAGAGGCAGGAAGAGCCATGCAGGAGCTCGTATTGGAGGAAGCCCAGCAGATGATGAATAGCAGACCTGAATCTTATCATGTATTTCAGAATGATGTACGGGACTGTGGGAAACTGCCTTTGACAAATGTGCACGGGAAGGGGAATTATCTCCAACAATGAAAAATGTTCTTATTGTGTGATCCTAAAAAGGATCAGGACCCCTATCATTGGGAAAGTGATCATCCTCATATCCCTTATTAACAGCGGTATGGAAGTGTGTGCTGAAGATGTCGGATGTCTTACTGAAGCTGTGATGGATAGCCATGAGTGCTAGAATCAGGTGGGGCTTAGGAGAGGTAACTCGATGCTTGATAGCAGGTGGGAAATGTGCAGTGAAGCGAAGGTCCCTTTTAGTCCTGGCTTTATGAGGCTCTGTAAAACTGAACCCACTATCTTAGCCACATACCCACTGGCTTTTGGTCAGGCTGAAGCTGTGATTAAATAGTGGAAGGCATGTGATAGAAGTTTGTGCAAGATGAAACCATTTCTATAGGCAGAAGATCTATAGTGTGGCAGGCATTTTAAATATTTAATCTCATTTTGTTTTCACATGTCACGTGCATATGTAGAAACCTAGAATCCTGGAGATTCAGTAGGCTGCTGGAAACTGGCAGAGTGAGGTTTTGAACCGGAAGAGTCTAATTTCAAAGTCTCTGTGTTTTGCCGTCCGTAGTAGCTTTAATAAATAACCTCCTGGTGGGAGTTCAAAATAGCAGAAATAGAAACTGAATGCAAATGTGAAGGAGGGTGCCTGCTGCAGCCTTTAGCCCATAGTAGATATTCAAGAAATAGTAGTCAAATCAAGAATTGTCAGCACAAATTAACTGTGTTAAGGGCCTGTGTAATGATTATGACGTTCTTTGAAACCAAAATAGTTGCACTAATCACTTGATGACAGATACCAGAAAAATGTATTTCCTTCCTTCTTTCCTTCATTCCATTTTTGAGCATTTTCTGAAACAACACAGAGTGATGGACACGGAAGATTGTAAATGTGTCCTGGGCTTAAGGAATTTAAGATCTAATATGAAAGACAGGCAACTAAGCAGCAATTATAGTTTGTTGCAATAAGTTGAAATCCTGGAGCAAAGAGAGCCAAGTATCCGAGGACGTCCGGGAGGCTGTGAGATGTAAATAAATAGTCTTGAAGGTCAGATTTATTTTATTTTATTTTTTTGTTGAATGGATACTTTGTGAAATATCTTCTATCATTTAGATATCATCTACCTATTCGACTAAAAAACCTAGTTGTGAAAAATAAATTCTACCCTGCTCTCCAGTGAAAGGGAAGACCAGCAAATTAGAAATCTCTCTTGGCAGCAACTTGCTCCCCCTCTGCTCAAGTAAAAGCTCCTTCAAGTTATATACATATTTTATTTGTTTCCTATTATGCATAGGACCAAGCACATAGTATGTGCTCATTAAGCACTTGTTGAACAATAGAATAGCCTATATGAGTTAGGTAATTCTTTGGCCTTTGGCCTGTATTTTCCTAGAATCAGTCATTTATATTCCATTAGTTTTCCTTTAATGTTTTAAAATGATAATTACTGTGGCTTCTCCTCCTGCTCTCAGAGTTATAGATTGCAAATAGATTTTGGGTAATTTGTTAATGCCAGTCGATTTTAACGGCCGCTTCAAGTACTATGTGATTCTGAAGTCATATTCTGGCTTTGAGTGAGAACAGTTAACACTCAGGAGTATTTTCTTTCAATCTTTTTACAAATTTTCCTGCACATGAATATGTACACACAAGCATACAAACATATGCATTCTACTTTGATCCTACTGTGTATTTAATTCTGCATAATATTTTTTACTAAACCTTACAGTTTAAGCTATTCCTGTGTCATTTTAAAGTTTTCCAATGATCATTTTTTAAAAAAAAAAGCTAAGTGATCTAATTTTCCTTAGCTCTTACTCACCAAACCTCTCCCCCAACCCTTCTGTCATTGTTGCCATTTTCCATTGTCCGTCCCCAAATGTGGCAGATTTTGCTTCAGCTGTGGCATACAGCTGCTTTCAGTAGTCACTGATTCATTCTGTTTTCATCCTTGCACCGATGCCGCGTTTTGCTCCTGTATTCTGTGGCAGGGAAGATCCTGACTTTTTCCCTGCAGCAGGAAGAAACCGAGGCTTTAGGGTGCACTCCCCTTTGCGGGTGTTACCTGTGGGGGCTGCTGCTCTGGTACTGCATTAGAATTAAGATTTGCCAGTGGGTGCCTCTGAGCTCGAGTGATTTTTTTGCAGTTCAAACCTTTTAACCTCAGCTTATCAACTTTAATATGTTGTTCTGGTGCCTTGATTTTTTGGTTCATCTGCTTTAATGTGATGAAATGTAAAACTGGAGCTCAGTTTTGTCCCCTCACAATGACTTGGGGGGGTTTCAGCTGATAACCTCTTCTTCGTCTGTTAGGGTTCGAATTTTAAACAGCCAGAAATACATTTTTCTGGTATCTGTCATCAAGTGATTAGTGCAACTATTTAGTTCTGGTCATCTTTTCTATTCTTGGTAGATTTATTTTCTCTTCGGAGAATTCTTCAGCCGCCCTCTCTGTCTGGGAGACTGGAGATGTCATTTAAACATTGCTTATTAGGATTCCATTATTTGTCTCCCATATACAGTCAGCTAAATCAAAAAGCCAGACAGTGTTTTTAAATTGCAAATTTAAATGACAATTTATAGACCAGGTCTACTGGAAATTTTCTGTCCTTGGCATTCATCACTGCCTGGGTGTACAGAGTTTTATCCTCTCTCTCCCTTTCCCATTTTATCTTCTTGAGAGCACAGCACATATATCCATCAGAAGGATCAGAACTGCTTGCAATCAAACAGAAAATGCAATAGAGATTCTCAAAGGAAATGAAGACAAATACCTTACCCCAGACCTTACTTAAATATTAGTTCTCTTCCTCCTCCTTCGCTTTCCAGGCTTCTTAAAAAAGAAACTTACATTAGTCACTTCTTTTAAAGTGTTGGAGCCCGTGGTTTAGATTCGGATACAGTCAACATTCACTGAGGGCCTGAGAATGTGCTAGATATTGTTATTAGTTAATGTGCAGGGTAAACCAATGATAATGACACTATCATGAGTAATATTACGAGAGATAATATTTATTGAGCACTTACAATGTACCAGGCACTGTTCTATGTGTTTTCTTTGTTGTAACTTATTTTAGATAATAAGATGTTACTTCCTAAAAGAGGAAGCTGAAAATCATGTGTGCTCAGGGCCCAAAGCTGAGTGAGTGAAGAAGCTCCAGCTTCCGACTCAGAACCCTGTTCACCACACCAGCTTCTCTTTTCAGTGAGAAAACTTGGGGGTCTATTTCGTATCTTTATTTCATAAGAAGGACAGGTTGAAAAGTCGTTTCATCAATGCCTTGCTCAGTTTTAATTTTTAGCAGGTTGAGTTAGAAGGGGTGGCTTTAAACCTTGAAATCACCTTCTGTTCTCGGTCCATTTTCTCTGGGATCAAAGTAGATTGGCAAGGCATTAATGATCTTCCATTTCAAAGCTGAAGGATTATCTGTCTCTCTGGGTAAAATCATCCCTGCGATCCTTCTGAAGCCAGCTGCAGAGGTTGGTACATTTCAGAAAATGTCCGTGATACCCAGTAACTTCAGTGATGAAAATTAATGGAGGAAAATCTGCATCTGGAGGGCCCACATTTAATATGTGGTCCTACTACATCCATTATGTCAGACTTGTCCACGTATAACAGAGGCTGGCCATCTTTCTTTCTGCCTCTGCTCACCAGGCTCCATGTCTGCAGCAGCTGGGGGAGTCCAGCGCTGGTGGGATTCTACCCAGACGTAGGCATTGGGAGTTGAAAAGACTTCCTCCTACCTGGGAGAAGAAATGAGGAGGGAGCCCAAGGAAGCCAGGGAAGCCATCAGATAGCGATACTGGTTTGACCCAGAGTGAAAGAGGGGAAGGGAGGAAGCATGGGCGGGAGCATCTGAGGCAAGGCCTTTGTGGAGACCTTGAACCAAGGTGGCTCACCAGAGGAGCCCTGTGTCTCATGGGAACGGACCAGCCTGAGTCCCTGTCCTGCTCTACCATTGTCTGGGAGCAGCCTGTGGGAGGCATGGTCAGACACAGAGGTGTATTTCTGAGTGCAACATTTGGGGCATTTGGCCAGCTTGTTTTTCTGCAGTTGGAAGTCTGCAAGATGCATTCTCATGCTCCCCACATTGCACCAAACTGATCTCAAGATACCTAAATGTTGTGGGTTGCAATGAGATGTCCTCTCTGACTTCTTCAGCTTGCTACCATTTGGTTCAGACTCACAATTCAGATTCCTCTCCCCATGCTACCCTGCGTCCCTCAGGTAAAGGTGGGCAAATGCGGGTTAAAGGTGGTGCTTATCAAAGTCGCTGTGAGTTAGACCAACCCAGGCTGTTTTGCCCTTTAACATCCTGCAAAGCCTTACAAAAGGGACCAAAAGCAGCTATTGGGTTAATAGCCCGAGAAGGAAGCCCTCTTAGTACCCAGTGTTTTTCCCACACAAACAAGAGGAATGCCCACCCCGTCAAGCCACCAAAGCCAGGAACACTAGGGGGTCAGCTTTCTTGAACGTCTTTCTGATGGCCAGTGTGCGTGGGGCCTCATTTAACTCAACTCTCTGAACCCTCACAACAACCAGGGAGGCAAATGTTCTTATCATATAGCCTAGTGATTATGTTACTGTCTTCAGAATTACAAATTGATTGGTCACAGCTCTGCCGTTTAGTAATTAATCCATATGACCTTGGGCAACTTCTAAATTCTATAAGCCTTAACTTTCTTACCTGTAAAACAGGAGTGATGGGACCCATCTCTTGGGAAGCAAATTCAGACCAAAGGACATTACGTACATAAGTGCCCCAGCATGGTGTTTGACGTATATGTAGTGACCTGCTAGTCTGCTGCTCTTGCTACTATGGGAAAACCAAAGCCCTTGTATCATGGCTGATTGTCGTGCATGTGCCCATCATGGCCTGGCTCTATTCTTGGGGTGGTGGTGGTGGGAAGGCACCAGCTGTACCTTTCCTATCATCTTGGGAGCTACCACTTAGCAGTCCAGTGTTACTTGTTGGTCCTCAAACACGCTGTGCTACTTATAGCTCCAGGGTCAGTCTTCACATTGGCCTTCCTCCAGAGTCACTTGTTGGTTGGAATAGTACCCTCATGAAAGAAGCAATCTGGAAGGCTGGGCCTCCTGAGGGACCTGAGGCCCGGCACTGGAGATCCAGGTGCTGGCCCATCCCCCTCTCCTCCCTCCAGAGCTGTCTTCCTTTTCTTTGTCTAGACCTGTTTCTGGCTTCTCCCCTTCTGCAGCCAGTCTCCTTTTGGTCACTGTGATCATGGCCTGCTTTACTGGCTTCTCCATTCTGAGTTAACGGGGCCTCGATTCCATATTTTGAGGCAAAGAGAATCTGCAAAGCTCAGCCTAGCTCTGACCGTGGTCATTCCAGAATTAGAAGCACAGACCACAAGAGTAGGTATCACAGCCCACCCTGTGAGTCATGGGAGGGGATGAGTGTGCAAAGTAGTCAGGCACGGACTGAACAGACACAATTACCAAAAAGATTCAGCTTAGATGTCACCTTCTCCATGAAGCCTTCCTGGACCCAGCTGAACAAGGATAGTTAGGCCCTCCCCTGGGCTACTTGGACTGTGGGCATGGGTTTTTGTTACAGTAGCTCTTATGATGCACTGCACTTTCCCCAACCCCACATGGGTCTCTCCACCAGACAGTGCCTTCTGAGGGCAGGGACTGGATCCATCTTTTGCAAACCTTGCCTATAGGCCACTTCCTGCCACACAGTAGGCACTTAGTCACATTTACGAGTTGAATATCATCGGGGAAACAGACAAATAATAGCACTGCAGAATGAGAAGCACTCCTGGGGACAACAGGAAACAGATGTTTTTTCAGAAACCAGTTGTCTCCACATGGCACCTCCACCAAGGTGCAGTAAACATCAGTGAGGACCGAGACAGAGCTGGGAGGCTGCTTTTCATGTACTGCCGTGGTCTGTGTCTTTGATCCCAAACTCCTTTAGGTTTTGAATCTTAAAGAGGCTTCTATAGCTACCCACTTAATGGCCATCCGGCACCCCGTGCATTAATGCCAATTAGCCTGGGAAAGATGAAAACCTTGGGGACTTAATGAGCTGAGTTGGCACCTGTTTACTCAGCACTTCAGCCCATGTCTCTCGAGCTGCTTAAACCAACTGGAAGGTGTCAGGTTTAACCTTTCTGGGGAAAGGCTTACAAAGGCATTTTTGCTTTAGCTTTTTACCACTTTCAGTTTATTTTGGGTGAGTGGCTTGGAGGTTTTGGAGTGAAAGTTTTCAGAGCCTGGGCCCACGCCATACCTGCACCTCCAGCCCCGCCTACCCCTGGCACTACCCATTAGAGCAGGCCATCTGAAGCTAAGGTGGTGCGATAGTCCTGGAGACAGCACAAGTGTGATGTTCCGACCGGCCTTCCATTTAGGAGCAGTGTGATAGGGCCTTGCGTGGTGCCTGACACCGAGGTGCTCAGTGAGTATTGGTGCAGGGACTGTCACCCACACTACAGTGTCGCCGCTGTGAGTGTCTGCTCCACCGGGGCACTGCTGTGACCATTGCTGTGCTACCTGTACCTCCACCAGTGCTTGGCACGTATCACGCACCCCATAAATATTTGTTAGATGAATGAATGAGCAAATGGGGAATGGTAATTAAGAGCTCTAGTAGCAGAGAGACCTAGATTTGAATTTTGCTTCTGCCCCTTCTGAGTGTGGCGAACATGGGCAGTTTACGTCTCTTTCAGACTCCAGCCCTTCATCCTTGATTGTGACAAAGCCTGTCATGGTTTTGGACTTAACCGTAAAGCCCTGACTTTGTACAGTGTCTGGCACGTAGTAAGAAGTCATCAAATAGTAGGTGTTCTTAGTAACTTTTAGCAGTAATGGAGTAACTTTAAATAAATTGCTTGAGACCCACATCTCAGCCTCTTCATTTATAAAAGGAAA
Source organism: Macrotus californicus (assembly GCA_007922815.1). Taxonomy (NCBI): domain Eukaryota; kingdom Metazoa; phylum Chordata; class Mammalia; order Chiroptera; family Phyllostomidae; genus Macrotus; species Macrotus californicus. The sequence continues at coordinate 19,699 of VMDR010002346.1, forward strand.
GTGCTCTGTGTGCTGTACAGAGAGTCCTTATGAGGAATAATGTGATACGGTGTACAGAACACTGTGCCTGGCTGAGCTCAGTGCTCAGTGGCTGGTGGGTGAGCCATCAGCAGCAGCAGGAGGCCGTGCGGGCTCCTACAGGAACCATCATCTCCCTCGGCGGTGGGCAGGAGGAAGGGGGCAGCTTTGGAGAGGGTCTTGTCTCCAGCTCTGGGATGTGACGGCAGCTGCCACGGGCAGACACACAGCTCTCTGGCCTTTCCTTTGCCTTTCACCCTGAAAGAACTCAAGCTTTCCAAAGGTATCCTAGGCCATATTATCAGACTTTCATCGAGCAAGCTGTTCTTTTTAGTAGACTGACTCTTGTAATTCTCATGACCAAATGCCAACCCTTCTTTACCAAAACCTTCTTAATCCTTTGATCTTGTCTCCATCACAAAAAGTGACTGTCTTCTGTTTCTTGCCATATATGATTTAAAGGGGATTACTGGGCAGCACCCTTAGTCCCTCTAAAACCTTTCTCCCCAACCAGCCAGTCTCTCTTCTAACATGAAATGCTCCTGGTCTCCCAGCCCTGGAAAATATCCTTGGAAAGAAAAGAGCTAACTAAACAAAGGTCAAGGAGCATCACAGGTGAGAGGTTGAAGGGGATATTCTAAAGGGAAGGAAGGGGATGAGTCTGAATATACTACATTGTTGAGTGAAAGAAAACCTATCCCGAGGTTCAAGGTAAGCAGAAGCACACCTGGCCTGCTAGTGCACCAAGCCCTACCGTGCATGTCATCTTGCTTGGCACTTGAGTGGGCTCTCTGAGTGGACAAGGCTGGACCTAACAAATCCAGGATGATTTACAAAATGGGCACAGAGTATGCGTGGCTCGTTTGTGGTGACATGGTGACATGGTGAGCAGTGGCATGTCTGAGAGTGGATCCCAGCTTCTTCTGATGGCTGTAGCTTTCTTCTGTCAGCAAGAGCAAGGGTTAAGAAGTAAGATAGGCCTGCTGGGCTGATCACTTACCTGTTTGCTTCCAGATTCATTCCCCACTGTGCTGGGCAGGGCATTATCCCAGAATAATCTCTACTTCCTGCATGTATTTTACAAAGGGCTTCCCACTGGGCTTAGACAATGGAAGGAGCCAGTGGGAGAGGGGAGCATGGGGCAAAGGGAGAAGTCAGGATACTTTGCCTCACTCGGCTTCTGGTTGTCCTTGTGTCTCCTCTGTGGATACAGGCTCTGCCAGAGGGCTCCTCTCTGAGGGCTGCAGCCCTCCAGGGCAACCCTGCTGAAATTCTAGCTTCCTGCCTCTTAGAGGATGGCCCCATCTCTTCTGTCTGGTCACAGCCCCTCCTCCTTTTCTTGCTCTATAATCAAGGGCTGGTAGCAGCTTCCTGCTCGCACTAATCCCTAGACCACTTCCTTTTTCACTGGCTTTTCAGCTTTTCCAACACCACTGTAAGGGTTCCCCTGCATTAAATCCCCTCTTTGAATAGCTGGCAAGGGCTCAGTTTGTCTGATTGGCCCTTGACTGACCCTTTGTGTTTGAAATGTGGCTCCACAGTATACAAGAAATATAAGTTTGGACGAGCTACTTAGCCTGCAGAGCCTCTTTGTTCGCCCATACAATTGGGATTTTAGAATTGGATATTGTGTGTGTGTGTGTGTGTGTGTGTGTGTGTGTGTGTGTGTATAAAAGGCGATAACAGAGAGGGCTTTGCACGTAGTAGGTATTGAATGAGTGGTAAGTCTTGTTTTTATAGGACAAGTTGTTTAGGAAGCGAGTAAAGACTTCTCAAGGAAGGAACAGGGTCTTTTTAGATTTCAACTTCTAGCAGGATGCCACACACTTAATAAAGTAACTAAACTTAACAAAGCTACTGAGTCTCCCAGCATCATTCCAAGATTCCTAAAGGAAGAGTTCAAGAGAGTTTGCTGCATTTTCCAGTGCAATTCTATCAATATTTTCACACTGGAAGTCCATTTTAAATGTTAATTTGCCATGAAGTTAACAAATAAAAAATACCCTAGGAACCTTTGGAAGGTACTTGTTACAGCATCAGGTTTCGGCCCTCTCTCCCCCTCCCCCTCCCCTCTCCTCCCTCTTCCCCTCCTCCTCGTTCTTCTCCTCCATCACTGTTTCCTTCCCAGAAGTAGGAAGTAGTGTTCAGCACTCAACCCTTTAACAGTTCTCAGCGATCACGGCTGCAGCACGGGCACACATACACTGTCCCCTGCATCAGAACTCCCAGAGGGGTGGCCAGATGCTCCTTGCTTTGGGGTGGGGAATGGCAAGGTGTCATAGTCACACTTGCTGGAAGTGTGAAAACTCTGGGGGAGCTTGTCGAACATGGGGAAATCCCTACATGTAAATATTTATGGATTAAGAATCAAACGTTAAATATTGACCTCAGCTTCTTGGAATTACGAATGACTTAAACCCGATGGGGAATTGAAATGCCTTTAGTTTAGAACCAACTCGTGTATTTGCTTCCCAAACCCCAGTCTACTCCTGTAAGACCAGCAGCATGGGAGAGCGTGGGGTTCCCGTGGAAAAGATGGAGAGTTCGGCTTTTAAGTTGAGGCTAGGTTTATTCTTCTAATTTCCCTTTGTGTGTTAGCCGGTGTGTGTTTCAGAGTGGGCATTCAGATCGGACTGTGAGAGTAAACGCCCAGTCCCTCAGTGCGTAGCATTCGATTGCACTGGGTAGTACAACCTCCTGGAACGTTTGTCAGAAAACCCAGGCACCATGGTCCCCTCCAAACCCAATGAGAGAGCATCTCCACAGGTGGGGCTTGGGCATCTGCGTGTGTCCGAAGCTCGAAGCTCGAACCGAGAACCACTGGGGGTGTCTCTCTGTGGAGTGGAGGCTGCCCGTGAGAGAATCGTGACATCACGGAGAGCATAAAGGCTTCGGAGTAAGATGGATCGGATCTGCACGTCATCTCTGTTGGTGAACAGCTGCTTACCTTGCAGAAAACCCTTGTTTCTACTTCAATTTCTTCATCTTTGGAACAGAGATAAAAGCACCTCTCTGTATCAATTTCATGCAATTTGTGCAACACCATACTATACACTTGGTAGCTTTAAGAAAACAGCAAAACCCAGAAACTTATTCTCTTATAGTCTGGAGACCAGAAATCCAAAATGAAAGTGCCATCAGCTGCACTGTCTGTGGAAGCTCTGAAGGAGAATCTGTCCCTGTCTCTTCCAGTGCCTGGTGGCTGTTGACGTTTGTTGGCTCGTGGCTGCATTCTTGCTACTCTGTCTTTACATAACTTTCTTTTTTGTGTGTCTCTTATTAAGTTTGTTTTTTTTTAATTAATTTATTTAGAGAGAGAGGAAAGGAGGGAGAGAGAGAGGGAGAGAAACATCAGTGTGTGGTTGCCTCTGACACACCCCGCTGGGGACCTGGCCTGCAACCCAGGCATGTGCCCTGGGAATTGAACCGGTGACCCTTTGGTTCGCAGGCCAGTATTCATTCCCAGAGCCATACCAGCCAGGGCTTGCATGTCTTATAAAGACACTTGTCATTGGATTTAAGACCCACCCAAATAATCCAGGGTGAACTCATCTCAAGATTTTTCAGTACATCTGGAAAGACCATTTTTCCAAGTAGCGTCACATGCACAGGATACACAGTATAGGGCATGACAGTGTCCTGGGGGCTGATCTTTAGCCCATTACAATATCTAAATGGCTGGTGTTGTCTGTCACTGACAACAGTTCTGATTGGTTGGTGCACATGCCATAAGTTTCCTCAGAACTCGTCTACTTTGTGGAGTTGCTATGGACAATTGAAATTATATGCCTGTACCTATGTGTCTAGCACATGGTAACTATTCATTAAAGAGCAGCTTTTTAAAAGTTAAAAAGTTTTTTATTTTTTAATATATTTTATTGATTATGCTATTATAGTTGTCCCATTTTTTTCTCCCCTTAATTCCCCTCTGCCCTGTGTCCCCCTCTGGCCATCATTCCCTCACCTTAGTTCATGTCCACGGGTCATACATATAAGTTCTTTGGCTTCTTTATTTCCCATACTATTCTTAACCTGCCCCCGCCCCGTCTGTTTTCTACCTACTATTTATGCTTCTAATTCCCTTTACCTTTTCCCTCATTCGCCCCCTCTCCCTCCCCCTCCCCGCTGATAACCCTCCATGTGATCTCTATTTCTATGAATCTGTTCCAGTTCTAGTTGTTTGCTTAGTTCATTTTTGTTTTTGTTTTTTTAGGTTTGGTTGTTGATAGTTGGGAGTTTGTTGTCATTTTACTGTTCCTATTTTTGATCTTCTTTTTCTTAGATAAGTCCCTTTAACATTTCATATGATAAGGGCTTGGTGATGATGAATTCCTTTAACTAACCTTTATAAGGTACTTGTTTATACATATTACTCATCATGTATTCATTAATTCACTATTCACGTAACAGTTTATTGAGTACCTGTCTACTGTAGGCCAGTCACTAGCCAGGCCCTGAGGACATTAAATATAAAACAGTTTCTTTCTTGGGACACAGCTGGTTGTAAGGATAGACAATGGAATGTCTTTAGTCCACTGTGAGAAGCACCTCAGTGAAGGTCTTTACCAGGATTAGAGGAACAATAAATGTACCAAGAAGACAGGAGAAGGCTTCCTAGAGGAGGTGGTACTCAAGCTAGATCGTGACATTGATTAGAAGTTTATTAAGGAAAAGGAAGACATGCATGAGCTGCCTGAGATACTCCATGTATTGAGGCATAAGGAACCCCAGTGTTTGTAGGAAAGGTGAGAAATTCAGAATGCTGAAGCACAGGGCTCATGTAGGGAGTAGCAGGAACGAGAGAACCACAGGAATCAGAAGCCAGATTGCATGTGATGCTCACAAAGGCAGAGGATTGTTAACCCCATTTTACTAAGGAAGAAAGGGAAATGAACTCTCCCAGCATCACATACCTGGTTAGCTGGAGGCCTTGCACCCAGTTTTCTGCCTCCCTGGCTTCCCGCTAGCAAGAGACCTGTATCCCTCAGTGCCCTCTTCCATTGTCTGCAGCTGATTCTTGGCTTGTCTTCTGTTCCATCTATACTGGGGGCCCTTTGATTCCAGGGGCCATGCCTTGCGCCTGACACCTAACAGGCATGGAGCAAATCTTTGTTAAATGAGTTGTATCCCAGCAGGAATTCTGGTATCAAGGAGAGCTGGGTGAGATTCTCCCTGACCTCAAGCTTCTAGATTCAGTTTGCTTACATAGGAAGGTGAGATTTTCTTTTTGGGGTCAAAGTCCATGGATACCACCTGGGACCTATTGTTACTTATTTCTCCAGGGGCAGGATGTATTTCCACACAGAACCTCCTCTCTGTCACATACTTTTTAATTTGGTTTATATGTATTTACATTTGCCATCTGCATGAGTGCTGCTTTTTCAATAATTCATAGAAAATTCACACAAAATTAATCTACAATGAGAACGTGAACTTGACTCTAGCCAAAGCCCTTACTTGTGAATGTCTTTGTTACTGTCAGATTATCTGTTGAAGCTCTTTTTGGTGTTTCTTAAGTTCCAAATACTCTTTTAAGAAGAGCCAGATTGAGGAAATCATTAATCTCTGACAGTTGTGTAGATATAATTAAAGATATATGAATTTAAAAATACCTGCTATCTCAGATTACTTCCTGAAAGAGCAGGGAGGGGGAGAGAGAGATTTCTATTTAAAATGTCAGATACAGACACATTAGGCTGGGTAGTCAAAGCACTGTATGTCTGTCACTCATGAAAACTGACAATTAGGTCCATAAATAGATTTTGCAGGCTTCCACACAAGAACGCACATCCCGCACGTCTCAGCCGCATAAAGATGAGGAGTACGGATGGCAGCCGCTGACTCATGGAACGAGAGCGGAGGTTGGGAGGTGGTGGGTGAAACACTGGGAGCAAATCCACTGTGCCTGGAGGTTGGGTGTGGGGCTTGTGGGCAGAGGGGAGCCCACTGGTACAGGAGAGGGGTGTGGCATCCCATCCTGGCTCCACCACACAGCACTCGCTGGAACCTTCTCCAGTCTCCTCCTCTCCCAGAGTGTGGGTCTGTTTCCCCTTCTGCAGAATGACATCAGTGACAACAGTCTAGACTGTTCCCACTTCTCAGGGTGGTCAGGAGGTTAGAGTAAATGAGGTTACAGTAAAACTCCTTGGAAACTGAAAAAGACCCTGCATATGAAGGTTGTTGATTTGTTATTAACTAAGATTACTATTGTTGATATTGACAGCTGAGGTATTGATATATACACCAGGAAGTGATAGGGTAGGTGATCAGAATATACGTTAAGACCCAGAAAGATTTCAGGGAATCAGAAAGATGTTCTTGAGAGTAAAACAGAACTTTTTCTTATCTTTGACAGCAGGAAATGCAGCCACATGAGTGAGTGAGTGAGTGCAAGTGAACCTGAGAGGTAGGGGGATGGGGTCTGGAAATCAGGAGACCTGCCCTCAAGGTCTAGGCTCCATGCTCAGAGGTCCTCGCTCTCGAGGGGTTTGACTTCATGCAAGGCCCATGACATCTCTGACCCTCAGTCTCCCTCTCCACAACATAGGGCACATGATTCTATAATTGCCTTCTCCGCTGGACTGATGTGAAATCAGATCAAATCACAGATATATATTGGAAATTGTCATGCCAATATGAAGTTTATGATTGAAAATATGATCATAATCAGATCGGGAAGGGGTCAGAAGCAGGTCAGGCACCCATCCTCTAGTCTATCATTCATTTGTTCATTGACCTCATTCAATAATCCTATGTTTAACTTATTTAATATGTTTCTGGTTATTACTTGTCTCCCATTGATAGAACATGAGTTCCACAAAGGCAGGGTTTGTTTTTTTTCTTCTGTTTTGTTCATTGAAGTGCCCAAAATACCTAGGGGAGTTCCCAGACCCTAGTAAGTAAACAATAGATATTAATAAATTAAGTCTCTTATATGTTATACATTATGATGAGAACAGGTGCTGGGGTACAAAAAGGAAGAGGAGAGACCATTTTCTTCAAAGAGTTTACAGTTTGGTGCTGCCCAGGCAGAATCATGAGGGCGATGGGGCTCTCAAGGAACCCACATCCCTGACACCCACTGTTTGCCTCTCGTGGCGTCAGGCAAAGAGAATGGGACTGGACTGGGGCACACCTCAACTTCAGTCCGGACTCTGCCTGGAGAGGGTCACCTAATGACTTGGAGTCCCATTTTCTTCTCTTGAAAAACATCGTGAAGATTTAATGCACTAACAAGTGTAGTGAAAATTATTTGCGCAAAAGCTGGCTCTCAGTGAATGACAGGTCAGTTCGTTCCTTTGCTACTATTCCTTTGCCTTTCTTTCCAACCCTAAAGGAAATGCAGCTTTTCCACGTACCTTGCCTTTGATATATAACTTCCTCTCAGTTTCTCATAGTGCTCAAGAGGTCTAGCACCTTGTTATTGCTACTCCTCTGGCTGCTACCACTGCTGCCACCACTGCAGTACGCCTCTGTGCCTCTCCCTGTCCTCAGTTACTAGTCTTTCCAGTCTGCCACCACTGATGCCGTTACTCCCTCCCATCACTGCTATGACCAGCTTCTGTTAGTGAGCACTTACTTGTCCAGGTTTTGCCCAAAGCATTTTATATACATAATTTCATCTAATCTTCACAATTTTGTGACAAAGATGTGTCTTCTTATTCTACAGTTGATGAAACTTAAGACTCCAAGGGGTTCATTTAATTTTCCCCAAGTCATACTGCTCTTAAGAGATGGATGCCAGTGAGAGACACTCCTAGTTCATGAGTTTCTCCAGGGAAAAGAAGGCCTCACACCACCCGATGCATGCCTCACACATGTGTGTAGCTCATGAAGTACTTACCGCCTGCCTGGGACACCATGCTCAAGTCCACTTGTTCTGGGATACCTGGAAGGTGGGCCGGCCCTGGTACTCTTGGAGCATGGGACTTATATTTCCAGAATCGGAGAGCAATTCCCAAGACCTTCTCTCTTAGACTCTGGCTGGGAGCAGAGAGGTGAGGATGGTGTGCTCCTGCCTATTGTACCCAGAGGAAGAGGCTCAGGGATGCTCTTGATCACATTTCACATGATGGTTCAGTACCTTACAGAGGGAAGCAGAGCTCCATTGGTCAGACTGATGCAAATGAGTCTCTTAGAGATGCAAATGACTTTCCTACGCAGAGCTCTGGGTAATTGCTGAAAGGATGTGTGACTAAAACCACCAACTACTAAAAAAAAGGAGGAAAAATTCCTTTGGGGACTTGCCAGCTAATTAGCAATGCCAGTCCTGCAAATGGGGGCAAACCTGTGGGTTTGGTGTTCAGTCTTTGTTCAGCTCTGGGGAGAAGCATCCAGGGCAAGGGTGAAGACCCTGGACACTGAGGCTCCCCATTGCATGGCACCCAACGTTGCTAAGAGCTTTCTTCCTAAGGGTAACAAAACTTGTCTTGGACTGTTTTGCCTATTGACTGTATCTGATGTGATTTCAGTCCAATAGGCCTGGTTCAAATGTGGCCCTTGCCATATGAAGCTGTGTGACCTTGGCTAAGTCATTTAATCTTTTTGAGCCTCAGTTTCCTCATGGGTGCCATGGGAATGGCAATGCTCAGTGACAAGGATGGTTGGGTATTAATAGGTACTAGCTGCCTGACATGTTGAGTAGCGTCTCAGCCCTGCCATGTGCATCCTGTCCTGCCCTCTCTGACATGTACTTCCAGATTCAGCCTGTTCTATGGGTCACTTTCCCTGTTGACTGGCTGGAAACCACCCCCGAGCCCCCTCCAAGTCCTCCCGTCTCCCTCCCCAGCCAGTAACCTTCTCGAGGACAGTGGCTGCACCTCTTTCATTTCCATCTGTCCAGTGCAGGTCCTGGTGAGATGAATGATGGTGAATAAAGAATAAATGAGGGACTACCGATGCCCCTGCCATTCCATGCATAGGAGCAACAATAACATGTTCACACACTTTTCAAAACAGAACAGTACTTTTAATGTTCACTTATGTGATTGAATCTGTAGAATAATCTTTGAGGTGAGTGGTATTATTATTATTTTACAGGTAAGAGAGTTGGAATTTACGGAGGTGAGAGTGACTTGTCCAAGGTCACCCTGCTGGTATGTGGCATGCCCGATGCTTCATTCACTAGTCAGCAAGCATACATTGAGCACTCCTATGTGCCCACTGAGCTAAGTGATGTCTTTCTTATTTTCTCCTCTTTTTTTAATAGCTTCCTGTGGGGAGCAAGCCTGACTCTTGCTGGACAGACACTTAAATGAGTAATTTTACCTGCTTGGGATTCACCAACAGAGATGTGGATCACTAAGTCCCTTCATGGAGCTTACAGCCAGTGGGAACAGAGAGCAAACAACACATTGGTTACATAAGTAAATTACTGAGAATATTAGAAGGTGATCCCAGATATTTAAAAAATATATGCCTTAGAGACTTCTGAAAAAGCCCTTTAGCCTCTATCATCTCTTGTTACAAAACAAGTATTAGTCGGTGAGTGTATCTCTGTCCACACTTTGAGGACATCTGTGCTAGATAACAAGGACATACAGAGCAAGGTGTGAAGCATTGCATTCAGGCTGACTGTGTTTCTTGCAAAGGCTGGGGTGGCAGTGTGGACCCCAGCAAGCTACCAGAAAACCAGACTTTGCCAGTGTATATGAACAGCTGAGGAGGGCAGGTATAGTAATCATATACATAGCTAACAGTTATTGAGTGCTTACTGTATACCAGGTGCCGATTCAGTCCATTATACATAGTAACTCATTTAATCCTCAGAGCAACCCTATTTGATAGCTATTATCACGCACCCCATTTCATGGAGGGGAAATGGGAACTGTAGCACAGATTGCCTAATCACTTGCCCAAGGTCACACAGCAGAAGGCGGCAGAGCTAGAATGTGAACCCAGGCTGACTGTCTCTAGGATTAGCTGCTTAAGCCATGCTGCAGGCTAGAAACCAGCTCCTGCCGACTAAAAGAGTCGGCACCGTGTGGCCTGAAAGCTGCCCACGTCCCGCTACTGTGGGCCTAGGAGGGATGGGGGAAGAGGTACAGTGAAATCTCTCTGCGCATGAGGAAGCTGAGAGCACCGAACACCTCGAACCTGCATTTTGACCTTAAGTGACTCTTCTGTGCCTCCGTTTCCTTCTCTGCTCCAAGGTGGGAGGAAATTGCGTTTTCTGTGCTGTGTGGTCTCAGGATCTATGAGGTTTATGTCATTTCATTGACTCTTAACAGTCAGTCTCATTCTTAGTGGTTAAGGTCTCAGGTTGTGAATTCAAAATGATTTAAGTTTGAATTGTGGCTCTGCTTGGGTGGAGGGGGTTGAGGGGGATGTGGTTCGAATAGTAGCTGAAGTTGTACAAGTTGAGCCTCAGTTTCATCATCTGTTCAGTGAATATGCTAAAAGAGTTCCCTTTCACAGGGTTATTATGAAGATTAAATGGGATCCTGTGCCCCAGCTGAGTGGCTCAGTTGGTTGGATCATCATCTCGCACTCCAAACTGTTGCAGATTCGATTCCCAGTCAGGACACATACCTAAGTCATGGGTTCGATCCCCAGTCGGGGTTCTTACGGGAGGCAGCTGATTGCTGTTTTTCTTTCACATCAATCGATGTCTCTGTCTGTCTCCCTTTCTCCCTTCCTCTCTCTCTAAAGTCATAAACTTATTCTCAAGTGAATTCAAAAAGACATTAGGTCATGTATGCAATATGCCAACGGTACTGCCTGCCATTCCCTGTTAACACCCAGGTAATGGTGGCTGTATCTAAGTGTAACATGGGGACTCTGTGCCTCACCCACCCTAGCATATGAGCACCTTGAAGGAAGGCGGGGACTGTGCATTGTCGTCTTCTCTGTGTCTAGGCACTGAGCACAGAACCTAGCGTGGAGGGGGCCTAAGGCTGTGTTGATGGGTGATGGAATGAAACCTCCAGAGCTGGGTCTCCTTGTGCAGAGAAGGTCAGCAAGGCTGTTCCTCGCCAGCTTGTCTGTGCACCTGGGGCTCATCGCTGCACGTATTACAGAGTTCTGACATCTTTCAGGATGTTTTCAGTCCTGAACTAACAGTCAGGATCAAACTTTGAGGTTTACAAACTTGTGCCTTTTTTGTTTTTAAATGACCTCCGTCATTCCTCTCCTCCTCAGTATTTTAGCAAACAAGAAATGGAGGACAATGTTTTAAAAAAATCTGGAAAGCTATGAAGTCCCTCTAAGAGAGCGCTTGATGGCCTGGCCTATTTTAATCATCCAGTTCCCACAGCAGGGCTGTAGAAGCCCAGGACTTATTGGCAGCAATTGGCAGAGGGAAGAGTTCCTCTAAAAACTGGTTAGATTTCTTTTTATCACTTCTTGCACACTAGTTTCATTGTGACCCACGTGAATTACAAATCACACGTCTTCACATGTGTGTGTTTTGCAGTTCCTCACTGTTACTCTGCTCACCAGGAATCCACAGGACCTGAGACCATCTGGAACGTTCCCTGCCCTGTCATTCTTTAGGTCTTTGCACATGTCGTTTGCTTAGCCTGTGATACCTCTCTCTCTCTCTCCCCACCCCCCCTCCCCCGCCCAGCCAGCTCCTGCTTGCTGGTTAAGACTTAGTTCAGCTACTCCTCACTCTGGGGTCAGATACCCTGACAGACTAGCTCCAGTTTGAACCAATAGACTTCCTGTCTCCTCTTTTAGAACCTTCTGCTTCCCTCCCTGGGGGCTTCACTTTACTGTGTTTCAGTTTTCTCTTTACTGGTCTTCCTTCCATCTAAACCGAGTCTCCTGAGGATCAGGGCTGGGCCTGCGCTCATCATCTTCCCAGCTGGTGCTTAGCATATTGTGATGGAGGAATGGTTCGTGAACCCGAAGAGGTCAAACAGGGTCCTGGGCACAAAGAGCGCCCTCCGCAGGGAAGACGGGAACCGAAGGATAGAAGGTCGGCGGAGGCAGTTTGACTTCAGCTTCCGTCATACAACAGCTGAGTGTGCGACGTTGTCCAGATGTCAACTGTCTCCGTAGCGCTGCTCTCCGAGGTGTTTAATCAAAGCCATCTCATTCATCCTCCCAAAAATCTTCCAAGGAAGCAAGAAAGCCGAAAAAATCATTTTTTTTTAAGCATGAAAAAACGAGACATCAAAGGTGCTGCACCTGCACATTCAGAGGTTGATACAATTAGCTCCTGGCTCTTGGGGGAGGAGGCACAGAAGTCAATGTCCTCACCGAGCCTGCACCTCCCATTCTCTCCCTGCCATCGTTCTGACATGCCTCTCCCACCCCAGCCACCTCCCACCTTCCCACTGTGGTCTATTTGTGACTTGCTGTGTCACATCCAGGCTTCCAGATGATTTTTAGATGTAGAGAGTGAGCAAATCCATTTGAACAATTTAACCAGATTCAAAAGGATTTGGATCATTTGCGTAATTGGGCTAGCAGATGGTGAATGCAGTTCAAAGTACAAAAATGTAGAATAATTATAAGGGGAGAAAGTAACACAGTTTATGGATGAGGAAAGTGACTTGGGAGAAAGGCTCATCGAAGTCATTGTCTCGATGCATTAGAAGAGAAGGACAAACAGCGTGGCCCTGGGTCAGCGAGGCAGAGCACACAAAGGACCCTGGTGACTCCCCGACTGGGGAGAGGACAGGCGAGAGGTCCTGTCTGTCTTCTAGAAGTAAGAAAGGAAATAGGTAGAGTAGAGAAGGGTCTGGGGAGCATGATGATTGTTCAGACAGAACATGAGTCATGGTCACTTCGCTATGTTCACAGTTTACCGGCTCCCTTCTTACCTTGGCCTCTTGGCAAGAGGTGAGAATCTATTTCTTCCCAAGCCTCAGTTTCCCCTGCTATAATATCAGCAGACTTATGCTTCCTTTTCTGCTACTTTGAAGAATGTATGAGATCGTGGATATGAGAAATGCATGCATCTTGTTCTGGAAACTCAAGAAATTCACTCTTATGAATATTAATTTTATATTCACAATGCCTAAAAAAAAAAATCCAGTGCTTCCAATGAATGAAAATTGGAAATGTGTTGTTTACTGGTGTTACAGTCTGAATAATGACACCCCCATCCCCCTACCCCACCAAAATCCATGTCCTAGTCCCCAGGTGCTGTGAATGTTACCTCACACAGGATTTTGCAGATATGATTAAATTGTGTCCTGAGGTAGGGAGATTATCCTGGATTATCCAGGTGGGGTCTAAATGCAACGTCCTTTTAAGTGTGAGGCTGAGGCAGATTTGATAGAGAAGAAGAAGAAGGCAGTGTGACCACCAGGGCAGAGATTGGAGTGCTGTAGTCACAAAGCCGAGGGATGTTAGCAGCCTGGAGAAGCTGGACGAGGAAAGAATAGCATTCTCTCCTGGTGCTTCTGAAGAAAGGACAGCCTTACCAATACTCTGAGTTCAGCTGGTGAAACCGATTTTAAACTTTGTCTTCTGGAACTCTGGGAGAATAAATTTCTTTTGTGTTAAGACCAAGTTTGAGGTCACTTGTTACAGGAAACTAATACAAGTAGGAAGAGAATCTGACCAGTAGAGAAACGATCGGGGTCAAGTGCAGGCTCTGATGCTTACATCAGTGAAACTGTAGGTCATCTGCCTGTCGTTTTCTTCATCTTCAAAGTGAGATAACAGTCTGTTTCTTATATTGACTATTGGGAGAAAGTAAAAGAGAAAATGCATGTATCTCATCCACCACAGATGCATAGAAAATGCTAGGTGCTAGGCATCATTTTAAGGTTTGAATCCAGGGTGTTTAGTCAGCACTTAGAAAGCCAGAGAAGCTGACAGAGCACAATTTTGGAGAATGGAGGTAATAGTCCACTGGGAACATCAATGATACCTGGGCAGTTTATCTGTAGGAGGCAGGACCTTGGCCACCTTAAAAGGGGCTCAAGTTTGGCTCCTGTCCTAGAGACATTTGAGGTGCAAGGAAAGGCAATTGAGCAGAATCCAGGAGCTGGCCCATGACCTAGAGAGGGGGATATGTTGAGTTAGGTAAACAGGGTGAGCAGAGAAGTCATCCTGGGGACTCATGATCCCGGGTGATGGCCAGGCAAGGAAACTCAGGTATAACTGCCAGTCCCAGATGCTGGGTTTCTCAGGACAACTGAATGCCAAGCCCTAGATTTTGAAGCTGATGGTAAAAATCCTGCCTCCCTCAGAATGGGTCCAGGGCCTGGAGTGGGTCCCGTTCAGGAACAGTAGCTGCCAGGTTGTTGGAGGGACTGAAGTCTGCTTTGGGAATTAGGGTCACCCAGTCACGGAAGTCCCAGCGTGCATCCAAGATGCTTCTGGAGAGGGCAGTGTTTATACCATTTCAGGAAACAGGCTAGCTGAGTAGCCACAACACATCATGACCAAGAAGGAAAATGAGAATAGAGAACTGGCAACATTATAAACACTCAGGGTTTGAGTCTGAAGAATAAGGCAAAGTAGTAAAAGGAATTGAATGAAGACTGAGGTCGGAATCTGAAAAGATCGGCAATGTCGGTGTGGCTGAGTGCCAGATAGGTACTGGCAGGGAGTTCTAAGACTGGTCAAAGGCAGGACCTGGTGGGCCCTTTGTGTGTATGAGTGTGCTGCTGGTGGCATAGCCAGCTCTGATGGACCTAGGACCTTTGTCCTTGCCAGGTTCTTAAACTGACCAAATACTAATTTTGTACAGGTCTCAGAGACTCTTTGTTCTTGAACTTAAAGAGATTACTATAATGGGGATATAAAGTACAGCCTTGGGAATATAGTCACTGATATTCTAATAACTATGTATGGGGCCAGGTGCGTGCTTGAAATATCGAGGGGGATCCATTTGTAATGGATATGATGATCTCTAACGACTATGCTCTCCGCCTGAAAGTAAAACAAAATAATATGGAATATAAACTGTAATTCAAAGATACACTTAAATTTATTTTGTTTTTATTGTTTATGCTGTTACAGTTGTATTTTTTTTTTAAAGAAAACCATAAAAAAACAGTATGTTCCAAATTCCGCGGGCGTTCTTGTCGGGATCCGGTCTAGCAGCTCTTGTGCTCTCTGGTTGCGCCGCGAGTCTTTGACTGTCGTTTAAGGGAAGGGTGTTCTGAGAGAAAGGGAGAATTCCGAAATAAGAAGTAATTAAACATAATAAACCTCTTGAGAGTAGCCATTAATTTGAATGTGAAATGTAAAATTGCCTTTAAAGCAATAAGGGATAATATCGAGCAATTGTAACATCCAGCATGGGAAATAGCATGTTGATAACATTGCACAGGGCAGGATGATGCATGTGGCAGCTCCCTGATTTCTGTTGAATTAATGATGTTGGTTTCATTTCACTGCTGATTTAAGGTATACATTTCATAAATGGTACATTAAGGCAAATGTATCAAAATTGCACCTAAAGAGATGAATAGCTGGGAAATGGCAGCCCCTTGAACACAGCAATTTTATGTCTTAGGTTTAATGTTTAATCAGTAGATATTTACAACTGATTATATTTATTTTAATGCCTTGAAATGCCAGGTCAATAGAATTATCAGAAATCTTATGGAGAGGGGCTTGTGACTGTGCTGGGGTAACATTCTAATTTAGTCAGTGGGCTTAAAAAGAGACCAGAATACTCTTTTTAAAACAAGCCTTGGTAATTTTATTTAATGGAACGAAAGAGATGTGTTGTTTGGGTTTCATAGAATATGTATAAAGTATATGATAAAATGAGTTCAAACAATTTCAATCAAAACCTGGTTTGAGTCAGGAGCCTGCTTCATCCACACCGGTTTGCTGGAGCAGCAGTGTGATGGACCTACTGTGTGTTCAGCGGTCCTAAGGGGAAAACCATCTATCTATCTAGTCACCCATTCATTCATTTGTTCGTTCACTTATTTATATTGTTTTATTAATCCATCCGAAATTTATAGAGCACCTACTATTTGCCAGCCACTGTTTTGAGTGTTGGGGATTCAATTGTTTTTTTTTTTTTTTAAGTGATATCTTACATTCTGTGTCATGGACATAAAATAGAGAGTATTGTATGCTGTAAGTTTTTTTTTAATAGCTAAGAACTTGATAAAATACTTATGATGTAAATGGAAAAGCAGAATGAAAGTCTACAGTTTAAATTTTATCTCTGTGTGTATATGTGTATTTGGGTAGGAGGTGAGGAATTATTGGAGTGAAATTCGCCAAATAGTAAATATGTAGCTCTGGTTTTGTAGATTAAGCATATATTTTGTTTCCATTTTTCTACTTATATTGTCTTCCTCAGTAAATACCCATGGCTGAGCAAGAAGAGAAAAGGAAAGGGGTAGCCATGGTGGTTGCTGGTCACATCACCGATTAGCATGGGTGAGTGCAGGGCTTTTAGAAGGATAGTGGTGTCACATGGAAAACTTTGTGTAAAACAGCAATTTATTTGGGTTCTTTGTTTTCCATCCTGACTTACCCTTGCTTTAAAGCCAAGAAGTCCTCTCTCTTGTTTGGCATATTCTTACCTCCAGCAAGAGCAATGAGTTCCGCCGTGATTAAGGGATTTCACACGAGTGAAGGATTATTAAAAAAAATAGCCGCTTTTGGTAATTGATTATTTTGTGTGTGTTACCCTAATGATACTGTCTGAAGGATGAAATATCTTTTCTCCATTTTCCAAAGCAGCCTTCGGTAACCCCCGGTGACAGTGGGTTTTCTTCACTGGCTATGATTATTTGCTCCATGCTGGAGCTCTGTTGGGAGCCTGCTGTGCTTCCTGCACCGGGAGAACCCAGCCGATGACCTAGCCCAGGAAAGTGTTCTGAGCTAGTCATGGAATTTGGAAACCATTAGGAAGCTGGGAAATTTCATTATTCATTCACTTGAAATAATCCCGGGACTGCTTTCAGTGACATGGTTCCTTCAGCAAATAAAGATAAGCCAAATCCCTGGGCACTCAAAGAAGGAGAAGATTTTCTAAATTAATTCCAGGCTCAAATAATTCAGCAGTATTTGTAATATTCTGTGCATAAATTGGCAATTTGCTAGAGAGATCAAGAAATGATAAAGGCTTTTTTTCCCCCACCCCCATCCTCATTTTAACAACTGCTGAGGCAGCTATTGGGATAAAAGAAATGTTTTATCCTTAATAAATGTCTTATCAGGCAATGCACTGATTAAGGGTATCCAAACATGGTGCCCCCTCCCCCTTCAAAGCAATTATTTTTCATCAGAGAGACTGAAGTATATGGTGAGCAGAAGATGGTCTCAATATGTTTTTTGACACGAGAAAGTTTTATATAAAAAAACAAATACACTAACAATGTTAAGGAACGCAGAAAAAAGAGTGCTAGCTTACAGGGTTTTCTTTTTTTAGTTTACAGGTGTTTTAGTTGTTTGGCTTTGTGGTGGTTTTGAAAGATCCTATGCCCTTTATTACTGATGACATCACATCTTCTATCCACACTTCAGAGTGTCTGCCATCTCTTTCTCCTTCTCGCGCCCAAGGCCATTTATTTGATTTAGATTTTATTGGGAAACCTTTGGGAGGGTTGGTGAATCATGCCCCTCTCCCTGTGCATTTGAGCCAACTGCAAACTAGACACAGGAACCAGATAGAGATAAAAAATATCCTCATGTTGCTCCCAAAGCTTGGCTGGAACATGTGGCTTCTTCCTGCTTGCCCTCCAAGTCTGCACCCGGAGCCCTACTTGAGTCATAGTGAGGTCTGCAGAGTTAACAGTCACCCAGCCAGTCACAAAGATGAGGACAGTGCCCCTCTCATGTCTACTCTGTGCTGCCCCTCCCAACACACGCAGGGATAGGCACAGGGCTTCTCCTGGCTGGCCTGACACCTGTGTGCTTGCTCCCTTCTGAAAGCAGCAGTGGGGTTGGGGGTGGGGTGTTGCAAGAGCTGATGCTCCCTTCCCTCTGTTTGAAACACAGAGAGGGTCTCCATTGTATGGGCTGCCAAGCATCTTTCTTCCTTCAGACTTGAGCTTTCTATCCATCTTTCTGCCTTGTCCTAGGCTGCCTGAAATCACCTGCCCAAAACACAAAACTGGCCCTGCTGCTCTCCTGCCTTCTAGTCTTTCAGGTTAGCATGGTTTTGAGCTCCTTCCTGGTGTGCTTGCCGTTTGCTCCCCCTGTTTTATGACTGTGCTCAAGCCATACCCAGCTATGGGTTCATAGGGCCTTCAGCCAAGTCTGCCCTCTCAGCCTTGAACCTTTGCCTCTAAAACCACCCCATTCTCCTAGGTTGGGTGCCCTTCCCAGTGACCAAAGCACCTATGTTCATTTTACATCCTTTGTATTACTTATCACAGTATATTTTCATTGTTAGTGTATTTGTCCATCTCTTCAACTAGACTTGTGAAACTTCATATTTAGCACATAGTAGCTACTCATTAATTTAGGGGGCGGGTACATACATGAATGAAAAAAATAGAGCAATAAACCTTACATTGAATCCATATGAAAGAAGGTTGTCAAACTGGCATTTTGTTTTGTTTTGCTTTTTTGTAGAAATAAATATTTCTTAATGCAATTCTTCACTGTTTCAAAGATATTCTTAAATTAGGCATGAGATTTATTATATTTCTCAGTGCAATCACATAAAATAAGAGCTCTCACCTTATCCAGGGTCCTTCACAGCAAGCTACATGACTTCTTAATCCAGTACTTAGGTTGCAAGAACTCATTTTACTTAGCTGAAATTTTATCCACCTCGCTACAGAATCAAATAAGAGAATATGGGCTGTGAGCCAGGTTAACGCTGAGAATTAGTCAGCGATGGATAAAAGTTGTTTTTTTTTTTTTTTTTTAAGTATAAGGGAAGGACAAATGAATGTATCTTTACATTGGATATAAATAGAATTTTCCCCTATTATTAAATCTACTCTTTTAAGTTATAGAGAAATCTTCTTTGAAGTCTTTGAGTCTCTGACATCGGGGAAACAATGACTGTGATTTGTCCTTAAGGACTTAAAGGAAAAAAGAAGACAGCTCAGGGTGTGTTTCGCTTTCATCTTGCTGGGTGACTCTGTTCATGCGTTCTCGGGCCTCCGTGGGGAAGGCCTCTATGGAGGAGGCTGGCTCCTCGCGGCTAGGCCCTTGCCTATTATCCATCTGCGTCAGCTCTCCGTGGGCCGCCCCCCAATCCTCTGATCCCATGGAAAGGCCAACATTTTCTGCTTCCAAAATCACTGTGTCCAAAGGAAGAAAGAAGCCTGTTCTCGGCAGGTTTTGTTTGGAAGAAAAGGGTTTCAGGGACCAGCACGAAAAAAACAAAACAAAACAAAAATCCTTCCATTTCAATAAGCACATTAAAAGGGAAGATATTTTTCTTGGCTTTCTGTTGAAACTGAGCTGATAAAAGTCCCCAAATGAGAAAAATCAAGGGGCCAGCAGTTATAAGCACTTGTCTAATGATGTCTCTTTTTGTCTCCTCAAGAGTGTGTTTAAGCTTCTCACTGGCTCTCTCAGTGTTCTCGAGGTTATTGGCTGTGTAAAACGCTAAACCTTTAAATACTTCGTTCACAAAATTATTCTGCTCTAGCAGGCTAGACAGTTTTAAAAGGTTGGTCTTAAAGGAGCCATCTGGGTATAAGAAGAAGCTGTGTTCATCCTCGGAAAATATTCCATAAATCTCAGCATTTCAATGGGTTCTAAGGCCACTTGTGATCAGCAGTGGTACTGAGGCAGTGTAAAAATGACCGGGTTTTCAGGATCGGCCCTGTACATGGGCAGTGCCAAAGCCATCCTTTCCTTCTTGCAGCAAAACCTTTTATTTCAAAAAAAATATTTCATGTTTGCACAAACAGTTGCCTATTTGTTTGATTGATTGATTTTAGGGGTCAGGGGAGAGAAACACTGATTTGTTGTGCCATTCATTTTTGATTCTTGTATGTGCCCTGACTGGGGATCCAACCTGCAACCTTGGCGTGTTGGGAGAATGTTCTAAGCAACCGAGCTACCTGGACAGGGTGACAGTTGACTTTTTAAACTAGCGTATTCAAGGGATAGTCATTCACATGGGTAAGACCTGCTGGCTTTTTTGTTTGTTTGTTTGTTTGTGGCTCAAATGGTATGTGGGCAACTGGACAGCTCAGTGTCTTCCTTTAAAATAATGTGTCTATTAAAAAAATAAGCTCAATGATACCACATTTTGTTTTTCCAACCAGTTGATGCTCCTCACCCCCCAACCTGGAACCACCACACTCACAACTTAGGGACTCTGATGTGGTAAAATGAACATAAGTTTTGAATCCAGAAAGACCCAAGTTGAAATCCTGGGTCTAGCAATTGCTGTCTGGATGAGTTTAGCCAAGTTGCTTCACCTCTATGGGTTTCAGACTTCCTATTTGTAAAAAGAAGAATAAAAATATTCTCCTTAGAGAGATGACATGAAATCATGCATATAGAACACCTAGTAATTTATTGAGGCAAAAAAGAACTAAATAAGTATTTATACCAAAATAATGCATTAGTGAAAAGCTGTTGATTGGTGAATGCCTCCTAGCTGCAGGCCCACTGCTCTGTAGCAGTAGGCAAGGGCAAATTCTGAAAAGCCGTAGATTCTTACTAGAATGCGAGGAAATGAAAAAATCTTAGGTTTGCTGGAGTGAGTCTCTATTAAATAGACTGTATTGGAATCTGTGCTAGGCCATAGGAAAATTTTAAAAAAACAACAAAAAAACAAAGCCTCTCTAGATTTGTCTTTACAGGATTTTAACATGGGGTAGGATGAGGAAGAGAAATGTTACAGTTTTTAATACGTTCCCCTAGGTTATGACCTCCTCGTGAAGGTACTGCCTTAGTCTTACATATTTTTATTTCTTAATGGTTACAGCCTGTACATAAAAGATATTGAAAGATGAGTAACATAAATAATTACACTACCAAACGTAGACAGATTGGTGTGCTGTATTCTGCCAGCTGAGGTGCAGAACTAACATTTGTCTTCATACAGAACTCCTGCAAACCACATGGTCCGTGGCAGGAAATTTGATTTATCTGGGCAAGGGCATGTATCTAATTTCAGCTCTGCTGCCAACTAGCTCAGTGTTCGTGGGCAAGCACTTTTATGTCATTGGGCTTTCACTTCCGCCTTTTAAGTTGAGTCCAGGGCAGCAGAAGTTTGCTGGATTAGTGTGTGCCTGTCCTGATTTGAGGCATGGGGACCTACAGGTAAATAAGACACTTGTCTTCCAACACCACATGTTAAGAGGAGAGGAAGATCTGTACATTCCTAATTATAACATGACAAATGCAAAAAGAAAATTACTGAAAGGCACACAGAGCAGAATGCGTTTTGTTCTAAAAAATGGATGATCAGAACAGCATAATAGAAGAGGAAGTGCCTGGGCAGAAATTTGAATGGATGTAGTAGCTGTTAGAGGCAAAAAGCTGAATTGATGGAGTGGAGTGGCAGAAAGAGTATTATTAGGGCATTCTAGGGAGGGGGTTAGCATGGGCAGAGTCAGTGCAAGTTTTGATGTATTCAGATCAAATTATAAGTAGAAGTATTCGGTTGAGAGCTTATTAGGGTAGGAGCATTATTTTATTCACTGATATATCCCCAGCTCATAGAATAAGTCTGAGGACATGATATTCAATGAACAAATAAATGATGGAGTAAATAACTTGTCAAAATGCAAATATGGATGTTTTTCTCTATGTATCTAAGGTCCACATCGAAATTGCAGTATGTTTTTTGATTATTTGTCTTACTTTTCCAACTAGATCATAAGTTCCTCACCAGCAAAAAGCATGTGGAAGGCCTTCAGTGGACACTTGACAGCTGAATAATTGGTTCAAGTCTGAGGCCTTGCGTGAAGCCTTTAGGGAAGTTCTGACTTGGCAATGCCCACATGTAGGGATCATGAACTTAACATTGCCTCCCTTGTTTGAGGGGCAGCAGAAATCAGGTTGGGTAATTCTGAGCATTATCCTGGAAAGTATGGTCGTGAAGCCCATACAGGATCTGCAAGAGGCTCGACTGTGTTTCATGAGAAGGGAGGAAAAGAGCTCGAGAAAGATTCACTGGAGATTAAATAACATCCCATGCACTATAATGAGGGCCTGAGCCAACGCAGATACCCGTGGTTAAAGAAAATCACAGTTCCTACACAACCAGGACAACTGTGGGCGTAGGGGACCTTCCTGCTTCATTATTCTGAGGAATAGCATTATCAGGGAATTGCAAAGATTTAAGCTTCAAAATCAATATGTGCTGAGAATTACACGGTAGGAAAGCCAGAAGCTATAATACTTTGAACACTGTTTTTATAGTCAATTTTGAGAAAGTCCATGAATTCAAATTCAAGGACACGTTTTCAGCACTGGCACTTGTTAGCTGATGGATAGAGCCATGCATTTCTTTTCTTTTAGAAGTATTTAATGAGTATTTACTATTTGCCAAGCACTGTTCTAGTTCTGTCCTGTGTTCAGTGCTGTGGCTACTGCCTTAAAGGAGGGTTGTATTAGGGGGCTTCCAGCCCCTGTCTTCCAAAATGTGTAGTCATTTAAGAAAAATTGGAGTTAAGTTCTTGCTTATGTTACAGTGCTGGGCAGGTGAACTGGTTGGTGGCCATCTCTTTTCCATGCATTCAAGAAGAGAGACTAAAGGAGGCCCTGCCATTTTATACAAATCGATTCAAGTCCTTCCTGGGGTTGGTCTCCATTCTGGACAATTAGAAGAGACACAGGAAAGGGAAGAGTGTCCACAGGTGGTCTTTAGGGTCCAGTCTGATCACCACTTCCATTTATATTCCATGGGCTAAAACCAGTCCCAAGACCACAACTAATTGCAAGAGAAACTGGGAAATGTGGTCTGGCTGTATACCCAGGGCTTTGAGAGCACCCTGCAATGTCTGTGATAGCAATCTACTGCAGAAGATAGATTAGGCTCAAAATTCATGAGAATACAAGAAAAAGGACCATGTAAATGCATTAGCTCCTAGGTAATCACCCCCTTGCTTTATACTTTTATGTGAATTATAGCATTTTGTCCTCCAAATAATTTCATGCATTATATGGCATTGCCTTCATTTTACAAAAGAAGAAATGGAGACTCAGGGTGTTTTAAGTAACTTTTGACGGTATTTATTTGAAGCCACAGGGTGAAAGAAAAAGGAGTTTTAAAGCAGTCCCCACATCCCTAATGTACAGGGCAATTAATATTGTTTTTACTGGTTAAGAGCAGCAATGCAACAAGTACTCCCCTGTACTTCTGAAGACAGAGTTTCCAGCTGGAGACCATCAGGCCTTGATCTAGTCTGTCCTTGACCAAGATTTTGGTGATCTCAGCCATGAGACTTGGGACAGAGATTCATTGCTCAGTCAGTCATTGCTCACCTATATCCATCTTTCGATCAGTGGGCCATTCATTTGTTCATTTGTCCATTCTTTCTCTTAGAAAACATGCCTAATATTTACTTGTGTCCATTGAATGTACCTGGCACCATGTTAGATATTTGCTATACAAAACCAAAAAGATATGGTGCCTCGCCTTTGACAGCCTCACTGTCTAGTCAGGGGATCAGACATGGAAAAAGATAATTACAATGTCATTAGGTTTTTAAAAGGGCCTGAGACAGAAAATGCAATTTGTTTAAGAGATGGGAGAGCCAGCTCTACCAGAGAGCATCCCAAGAGAGGATGGGAAAAGAAAAAAACATAGACTTGGATAAATGAAGAGTGTTTCCACATTAAGGAAGCAGCAAGCAGAATATTCTAGGTAGAGCATATAGCAAAGATTAAGGAAGGAGGAATCTAAAGCTGGATTTTTTTTTTAAAACAAACTAGAAGATGACTGTGGGGAGTAGCAGATGTGATGGGCTGGACCTAAATTCTTAAGGAAAGCACACCCTCGGTGTCCCTTTCATTTGCCTCCATGATAAGTTGGGCTCCTGTGTGGTTGCTGGGATTGGTCTATATCATTGGTGTGTGGAAAACACCACCAACACTGCTTTTGTCACATGGTAGGCAATACCATGATCCATTTGCTCCCAGAGGCCCAAATAAGGACAGGATCTGATCAAGGAGTAAGCTTCCAGTGCATCAAAACAGTCTAATCTAGTAGGCAAGCCTGACATGCAAAATGGGAATTCTAGGTAAGAGTCAGAAGCTGGATGGATGCAAGAACAGAGTAGACAGTGAGTAACAGAGCAGAGAAAAGGGAGGTGAGGAACCAAGGCTTTGGCTTTGAGCATGGTTGACTCTCCCCTCCCCATTCTCTACATTCTTCCTCCCTCTCCCAAAACACACTCAAAGAAAGAGAGAGAGAGGGAGAGAGAGAGAGAGAGAGAGAGAGAGAGAGAGAGAGAGAGAGAGATTGATTCTGCTTATAGGGATCTTGATGGATGTTCAGAATTTGGTTAGCTTAGTCGTTAGGAAAAAGCGCAGGGTTGGGGGCAAGAAGTACTGGGAGAAATTACTCTGTAGGTCCGTGCACGTTGAGAGTGTGTAGAAGACACGCACCATTAGCCACTAATCTTCTATAGATTTTTTTCTAAGTACATCTCAGCAGTTATAGCCATTCACAGTGATTTCAGGGACCACTCATAATTATATCAAGTAAGGAAGCCCTTAAGAATGATTAAAATAAAAATAATAATAATAATAAACATGCTAAGTATTGATCCATCATGGTTGATCAATCATATTCTTTTCCATTTAGCTGGTGGGGAATTAGTGCTGTTAACATGTGTGATGGCTCTCACATAAACTAGGGGAATTCAGTGAGGAAGAGCCTCATGGCACCCACTTTAGGACACTCTAGCCACAGGTAACAACCCATTTCAACTCAATTCAGCAAGTATTTATTGAGCATCTACCAAGTAGATGAATTGTGTTGCCAGAATACCAATGATCAAAGGATACTGATGTGAAATTGCCCTTCTTGAAAATTTTCTAGTTACTTTATGACGTGTAGAATCCCACAGGGGTGTTCAACCTTTTGGTGTCTCTGGGCCACACCAGAAGAAGTGTTGTCTTGGGCCATACATTAAATACATTGTGACACATAATCACAAAAAAAGAATCTCATATTTTAAGTAAATTTACGATTTTGTGTTGAGCTGCATTCATATCCATCCTGGGCCGTTGGTTGGACATCCCTAGAGAATGACAAATGGAGACTGTCTAAAAACATAGTACTGTTTAATTGTGTTTTGAAATACTTAGTGAGAATTTTGATTCTTTTACAAGTGAAGAGGGAATTTAAAAGCAATTTTAAGAATGGTCAGTAGATTATGATCTTTAGTTTTTGCTGGTAAATATTAGGATTCTTAATAGTGACTTCAAAAACTGTTAAATAGGTTGGGGAGGGGGGGAAACTAAATTGCAGAGAATTGTAAAGCATCCAGCAAAGGGTCGTATACATATTCAAGGAATTATGTGCGTATTGCTACTGTCTTTGTGTATGTGTTTGCTTCCCCACCCCCCGCTCTTGTTTTTATTTTTTCCTTGAGAAGGGAGAATAAAGAACTGTAAGGTCCAATAGGTTCTGAGCACCTCCTTTAGAAATGCGGGGATCTGTTGTCGTCCCTGATGTATACCTACACCACATTCCACCCCCTACCTCCACACCCGCCCAGGAAAGGGTCATGGTGCTCTCTCCCCTCTCCCCTCCAGGGGAGTCTCTGTCTCTTCATGCCTTTGCCCAGGAAAGTCCTTTGTGACCCCTTTGCTCAGAGTTAGCAGATTAAAGACAGAAGAGAAGCACCTGAAAATGCTTTTGTGGCAGAGATGCTCTGAATCCCTGAAGGGAAAAAAAAAAAAAAAGAACTAAAGATGGTTTTCAGGCTTAGAAAAAAAGTTCAGGGTAAGTTGAAGGTTGCTTTTTTTCTAGGACCTTGGAGTTGGGCTTGTAAAATACACTGTACTCCTCCCAGTTTCAACCATAAATTCATAAGCATTAACCTGTAATATCTTTGCATCTATAGTACATAGAAAAAGATAAACTAGCTCCCTCCAACCGAAGACTGCATGGTTGTCGTAACTCAAGCAGACCCTTCTGTAAGATGTTCTAAGACTTCGATGTGAGATTGAGAAATATTAGAACTAGGGGAAACAACTTGACTGTGGCTGGAGGCATTAATAAGCAGTAGCCATGGGGCTCCTGGAAACCCAGGCTTTCCTTCAGCTATATCATAATGCAAGGGGTTAATATGGTCAACGGAGCCTAGTTGCAGAAGATAAAAATAATGGGTGTTTGAAGACCCACGAATGAGAGAAACAAGCCCTATGGCATCCTTTCCACAGCAGAACCCAGCCAAGTGCTTATAGTAAGGGAAGTAGCCTCTAAATTCTCAGGACAGGACCTGGCAAGGGCTAGACTCAGAAGTCTGTATAAATGGATGGCATCCCCGTTCTAGATAAAGAAAAACATAGCAAACTATGTTAGCAGCAATGTCCTATATGTGCGCTGGTGATGTCCACAGAAAGATAGTCACTCAGTTATTACCTGGATGCCAGACCCCACCCTGAGCCCAACAGATATTAGGTCTATGGCAACCTGGCCAATTCCAGGCCCTACTTGCTGGTGAGGCAGATGATCTGTTTTCTGCTCTGGTTGATACACTTTTAAACTTGATAGACTGGAACATGGATGTTTCACACAAAGATCATTATGTCTCAGTTAGAGAGGGAATGGAGAAGGAAGGGGCAAATTGACAAAGGTCATAAGTATGTGTAAAAATGTACTTCTCAGTTCTTTATCCCTGCTCTTCTCCCTTCCTCCAGGTATAGTGATTATTTGTGTATCCCCTTTTGGCTGTTATACAGCAGAGATTGTGTTGATTGACAGTTGACAAGAAAAACAAAGCAGTGAAGTTCAGTTATGCAGTATGCCTTTATTGAGCTACTACTCTGTGCCACGCACCTTGCTAAGTGCTGGAGATACAATGATGAATAAGATAATCTCTGCCAGATTTCTGCATCCCACTCTTGGTTTTCTTTCTTAGCATATCCATCTTGCCAGTAGGTGCATATATAGTACAAATGCATGCAAATGTAACTGCTGTTCATTATTTCATATGCCCAAGTATGCACAGCTAAGAAAATCTTACCGGGGAATGCAAGAAGGGGGCAGGTCTGCCTTTATCTTAAACAGGGTCGTTTCCAGAACGTAGGTGAGTCCCAGAGGGAGTGGCTGATATAATTAACCAAGTGTTGATAGTAAGAGTGGTCCTTGGGGTTTAATCACATAAGCTGAAACTGCAATAGTAAGCTCAATTTAATGACTAAAATTGTAATTTTCATAGAAATGTTATGTCCATCCTCCATTTTCTATGTCCGCCCTCCTGAGCTCATTGCAGCTTATGTTCCTCATTTTTGCCTTGCAACAGTTGACCATAAAAACGGAGGCAATGCTGTCTAATAGACGTAAGAGTGGGCGTGCCATCAGAATACCCGGATTTGAGTTTTGGTGCCTCCAATTATTTGAGACTTTGGTCAAGCTAACATTTTCCCGAGCCTCAGTTTTCCTCATGTTAATATAACGTAGGGCAGTGATGCTGGCATTTTTGGATTGGTGAGTGTGGTCAGATGATGTGTGAAACCTGGTTAAGACTTGAGCTGTTTTCCCTCAAATAGCCAGCCCTGCACATAGCACACTGCAGGTGATCCATAAATGTATGCAGTAAAACCGTTACTTAATGCATGTGTTGTATGAGATTCCAGGTCGCCTTATTAACTGCAGTATTAATTATTTTATTAAATTTCAATTTGTTCTCTTTAACTTCTAGTCTCCCTAATCAGATTCTCAGCTCCTTAGGGAAGTGCCTGTTCCTTATATTTGTTTTGTCCTTCTTCCCTTTCCCACCCCAGGTCTTAGTACAAGGATTTAAGAAATGCTCAGCAAATAGTAATTTATTGTTTCGCACTTTTTTCTATCACTAATTAATTAATGTTTGTCATCAGTATGTACTAAGACATTACTTCTAAGCTTAGTGTGGTTGGGGCTGGGGCAGTGTGCCATGGACAAATGAAATCTAAAAGTGTGTAATATTTCAGTTCAGAGTAATCAGGATCATGAGACAAGGAAGCTTCTAGAGAAGGAAGGCTGTTTCCTTTCTCATCTGTGAATTTCTGGTGGGGGGACTGGCTTGCAATGGGGGTTTCTTAAAAGTTTGTTGGTTGAATGGATGGATAAATTAATTAACTGACAAATGACCTGACAGCCAGTAAAAGTCTTTGAAATGGAATGTTTTTACTTTCTCTGAAGAGGAACCTAATTAATTGATCTGGGTTCTTTCAGGGTGAAATAATCTTTGGGGCAAATAAAAAGAGAAAAAGAAGAGGTAGTTCTCCAGGCAGGGAAAAATAGATGAAACTCATGTTTTACCTGAAATGCCTTCCTTTTTCTTCTTCAATTTTCTCATGTTGAAATCTATCCCAGTCTTCAGGATTTACATATAATATACCTTTATATTGGCCTGAAGTGTTTTCCTTACACATGTTAGGCAGCCTCTGAGGTAAATCTGGTTTTCCAGTCTAACTCCATCTCTTTGAAGCTTTGTCTCTTTAAACAATTTGTATAATCTCTGAATCTTTACTTCCTCTTCTGTAAAATGGGAGTGATGGTTTGAAACTCACAAAGCTGTCGTTGAAATCAAACCCATCGGTGCATGAGAAAGTGTTTCATAAACCATGAAGTGCTATTAAACACTAGTTATCTTTTTGGGCTATTCTTTTTCCTCAGAGGATTTCTTATAGTCAAGATATTCAAAAAATTACAATCACTGCCTTTGCTTAAGCAGTAGAATACAGGAGCAGCGTTCCGAGAGAGAGAGGAAATTTGCCATCTTCTTGGCCTAGAGCCCTGATAGTGTGAAGAAAGGAATTCTTTTAGATGAATGATAAAGGTAACAGGAATAATTTATTTTCCTCTCTGGCTTACTTTCGGGCTATGAAAAGGTCTCGGAAGTGGTTTGTGTTTAACTGTAAAGCTTCTCTAGGAGAAGAGAAATCGTCTGCACAGTTCCTACTTTGGCTCGCCCAGGTTCCTTGTGTCAGACCCCAGGCTGGGCTGTTTGGGTATACTCACATGGAAAACACATGGTCCCCACACCCCCAGAATTGAAATCCAATGAGCAGCAGTCAGTAAATAGAGTGTCTGAAATGCCCCCCAAAGGGGCAATCTGTCTCATCCGCAAAGATTGGGAGGCTAGAGCACTTGAGAGCAGGAAGAGGAGATGGAAGCAGCTGAGGAAATTCTGATGCTCTGCTCACCAATCACAGTCCCCACTTGCCACATGTGGTCAGTTTAAATTTTAATTAATTTAAATTAAATTGAAAAATCATTTCCTGATGGCGCTCACCACATTTCACATGCTCAAAAGCTACATGTGGCCAGTGGCTACCCTATTAGACAGCACAGAATGCTTCCAGCACGGTAGACGGTTCCGTGGGGCAGCCCTGTGAATCTAGCTCCTGTGCAACCTCCAGGGTGTCCTACGGGCCTGGCAGGGCCAGTGAGGTCACTCTCCCACCAGCCCTTTCCCCTCAGTTTGACTCCCTCTGCCCTGAGAACAGAGTGGTACGTCTTCCTCTCAGATATCAAAATTTCCCATTCTGGATGAAAAAGAGTTCTTAATTTTCTGCTAGTGAGGAGAAAAGATAAACTCTTTCGAGTGACATAAAAAGGCCATTTGTGATTTGTGACCCCCCCAGGCCATTCCTGCCCCATGTTGCATGTGGATGCTCTTGCTATTTTGAACTCACTATTTTTCAGCCATGCCTTGTAATTTCGTTCTTCTAGCCCTTTGCCTAGAATGCGTTCCCTACCTTTCACCCCTTCCCTTGTGTCCATGTTCTTTGTGCTTATCCTTTAAGGCCCTGGCAAACGTCTTCTAAAAGCTGGCCCCTACCTTCCCCATGTTTCTATAGCAATTCCTCTAGCACTTTTCTAGACCTGTCGTAATGATCTGATTTACATGTCTCTTTTCCTTCTCCACTGTGAGCTCCTTGAGAGCAAGAACTGGATTTAGTCACTCCCGAATGCCCCCTTTCTGATAGAAGTGGCATGTTGAATAACTGGATTCCCCCATGAATGAAGAAATTGCTATGCAAATGGATGGGTGAGTGAGTGAGTAAGTGGATGAATGAATGAATGAATGAATGAATGAATGAATGACAACCTAGACTCCCCAGGCCAAATGAGAATTAAAGAGCTTTATAAAAACCTTTTTGGACCCCCAGTCCAATTCTGTTTTATTCTTTGCTGCACAATTCTAGGTTACCTCTCCATGTCCAGAGCCAAGTACCTTTGAACTCGGGAGGTTAAGCTAGATACCAAGGCACTGCTCCCAAGTATGAGTTAATCATCTTTAGAATAATGAAGGTGGGGAGATAAGAAGACATGCTGGCTTCTATTTAAACAGAGGTTGCTAACAGCCTCTGTGTGTACTCCTAATAAAGTGTTCATAAACTCTGAGCAGTGGACTGCAGCAAGGTGGGGCATTGTGATGGGTCTACATTATTCTGTGAGTTTAGTGTTAAGGGGGATTAAAATGCAAGCCTTTAAATTCTGTTCATTGTGGTGGATGCAACAGATGTGATTCAGACATGTACATGTTGATTGTGTTTTGGACATTTTAGATGCAAGGCATAAAAATAGATCTGAGCCTTGCCTCTACTCTCATTTAATGAGGGACACTGAGCAAATGACTCGAACCTTTGTGATTTGTAAAGCACACGTAATAATAACTCATTTACCTGATATGGATGTTGTCGTGCTTGAATGAGATGACACACCACCATGTAAACCATAAGCTCCAGGAAGAAAGGAGGTAATGTATATCAGACACCTCCTATGGGCCAAGATTTAGGACCGTTCTCCTAAATTGCCCCATTTTGGTGGCTGATAGTGTGAGGCTGACATTTGTTCTACCTGACAGCTCTCCAAGTTTATGAATCAGCTCCCCAGCTCCCTACCTCCCCACTCACATTTAAGCATGTAGTTTCTCTTCCTTTTTTTAGTCTGCGGAGGAGGCCTTGCCACTCACCTGACAGCAGCAGGTTTAAAATAAGTTTGTTAAGAACAGGAGCAGAGACTGGAAGCTGCATCGCCAAGGTGGGTGAATCCTTTCTGAGTGGGCAGAGCTTCTGGAGAAAGGCAGATAAAAGGCAGTGTCTGGAAGGCAAAGCATAGCTCAGAGCGGGATCCCATCTCTGAGCATTGGCACTTGGTGTTTCTTTTAGTCTCAGGAGTGGCTTCTAGTGTCTTTCTGTTTTTTTCAACTCAGCTCTATTTTTAAAATAGGTCCCCTTTCTTAAGATAGCCCACGCAATTCCAGTGTCCAATATCATGCAATTAAAACCTTCAAGGAGACAAAAGAAGGCAAATGAAATGCCTCAGAAGCCTCCACTCCCCACTGAACATTCTCTACTGGACGTGGTCATGCTAATGACAGTCCCTTTCTAAAAAATTTATGTGGCTCCTGCTGTCTTTCCAGTGAAATGACACCACTACACTGTCAAATTAGCTTCCCCTGCTTCCGGTGGAGCTGCTGACAGTGGAACTGAGGACTGAAAAAAATCTCCATTCCCTGAATGCCAAGCCTTTTGAAATGTCCCCGATTTCATGGCGCCTAATAAATGTCAGCTCACATGTTGCTCATCAGATGGGCGCCATCTGGTGTATTGGAAAGAGATTTCAATTGGGAATGGCAGAGGAACTGCCATTTACTGGCTGTTTGACTTCTGGGTCCCAGTTTCCTCCCTGAAACTGGGAGAGTGTGTTTAGATAATCTCTAAGGTACATTTAATCTGTTAGAGCTCAAACTATATATGAAGAATGTAAGTATCATGGAGCGGGCATCTGTTTTGTTCACCATTGTATCCCCATTGCCTCACACTTTGCTCTGCAGGTAGCAATTGTGTAGTAAATAATTGTTGAATAAATGCCTGAATGACGGAATGAACAAAGTAATGTCAACAAAACTAACGAAGAAATCCTCACCTTATATTATTGTCTTTTATGCCCGTCTTGATGGGGTTTGTACAAAACACACACACACACACACACACACACACACACATACGGCAGCTAATATACTGCCTTTGAAAGCTCTGTCAGTTGTAGTGGTGTGGGAGTTATTGTAAATTTGTAGCTCTCCGGCTCATTAGACCCCTAAACAATTAGTCTCTGTATCAGTCTGGCATGTTATATAAAAACCTGGGATACAGACCAGCCCATGAATTACATGTCTTAGTGACAGTGGCCATCAAAGGTGCTGACAGAACTCTGAATCCAGAGGCTTCTCCCAGACTTCAGGTTTCAGCTGCTAAGAGTTGAAATCTGCAGGGGTCAGCTTAAAAGAAATAGACTCCACAGGCCTACACAGGTGGTGTGCCAGGCCGAAGAATAAGAAACAGGAAAAGCAGCAAAGAACCAGGGGCTTGGAATCTGATGTCACCCAGTGGGCTGGATGAGTCAGAAATAAATACTTTGCTTCCTGGGTCCTGTACATGACAGTCTTCATCCTAAAAGTGCTGATTTGCCTGCAGTTTCCCCAAATAGAGTTCATTGTATAAGGTGGGTGATATAGATTAGTAGAGAGAATAAGAGTTTTTTAGACTTAGAACAAAGCGAGTACCCCTGAAAGACATATGTCTCTGAGACGAGTTTCTTCATCTTTAATCCATGGATAATGACTGTGTCTGATTCATAGTGTTATTACGGGACTGTATCTGGTGCTGTGTATAAAGGACCTAGCTCTGTGTCTGGCACACAGCAGGCAGTCAATAAACATTGTTTTGTTTTTGCTTTCTCATTTTCAGTCGTACATTAAATATTCACTGAGCACCCAGAGTTCTGTAGGCACTGTGATAGGGGATAAAGATGTGACTAAGACCATTTCTTCTCTCCTGGAGCCCACAGCTGAGTGGAAGGAGCAGACAAACAGGGGTAAAGAAAACAGTAAATGACAACACAGTATGGTTTTTTTTTTTAATCTATATTAGAAACACTGAAGCATGAACTCTGGGTGTCCAGAAGAAGAAATGTCCAACTCTGCGTTGTAGGGTCAGGGAACGCATCTATTGTACTCTAGCTCAAATATTTTGAAGAAGCCCATACTGACCCCAATTTAGGGAAATAAAATGTTCTCTAATATTTGTATGTCGTTGGGTGGGCTTTCTTTTAAAAATTTTTAATTCTACATTTGAGTTGTGGGAATCAGGAACTCTTGGTTGACGATCAACTAAAAATAGAAATAAGGTCTCACATGTGTCAATTATGTGCACCATGTGATGGTAATATTTGGTTGGCCAAATGTCCGTGTGGTTTTTTTTCCATAAAAAACACATTTTTCATTTTCATCAATAACTTTATTGATTTGGGTATTTTGAGTATGTCAGCTCTCCCCCACATGGTATAACTTGGATTGTTCTCAATGTGTCGATTTGATCCCTATCAGCTTCAACTGATCTACTTGACCATGGAGCATCATCCAGCAAGAAATCCCTAACACGAAACTTCACAAACCACTTTTGACATGTTAGATCGGTCACAGCACCTTCTCCATCCACTGCACAAATCTGTGTTTTTGCATTTCAGTTGTGTTTTTACCTTTCTTGAAATAATAAAGTGTAATATGCTGAAAATGTTGCTTCTATTCTTCCATCTTCACTATTAAAATTACTACATAAAAATTCACCAATTTTGATAGTTTTTTTAAAATGCACGCTGATGTGACAGCTCTCAATACAATCTAACAAAATTGTTTTGAATGAAGTTAAAGACAACTAAGCACTGCTAGAGCCATCGTACAGAAAAAAATCAAGTGAACTTTTTGGCCAACCCAATAGCTAATATTTATGGCAACTAAGAGTAGTACTATTAATTATTAATTCATCTTTAATATGTAACAAGCATTTTTCTAAGTCCTTTCATTCATCATCTCAGTTAACTCTCCACAGATTTCTATAACATACGTACACTTTTTTAAAATACCATAACACTTTCATTATTCCCATTTACAAAGGATGAAACTTCAATTGAGACTAAGTGAAGTAACTTCCACCAGATCACCTGTCAATAATTTGCAGAGTTGTGACTTGAACCTAGTTCTGTTCTGTCTGGTTTTAAACCTCATGCTCTGATAGGAGAACATCTCTGAGTCGTAGCTCATATGTTTTCAGAGTAGTTGTTAGCTTTCATAAAAAAGATAGTGTAGACATTGCCAGAATGAGAGTTAAAGAGCGCACATTTAGGTTGCTAGAGAAATCACTTGTAACCACAAGAAAGATTACTAGGTGTTCACTGAATTCAGAACTGAAATGGAGAAGGCTATGCAAAAGTCATATATTTTCCATGTGTTAGGAAGGAGAAATGTATACTTTGATAAACAAATCTCGATTATGAAGACCAAATAAGAAAACTGGAAACTGTGCATAATTCAAATGTGGGGTCTCAGGCAATTTCCCTGCAGATGATTGCAGAAATGGTTTGGGCCATTGAGTCAAGGGCTTCCGTTCCAGAGTCCAGGTGAAAGAGACTCAACTGAAAGGGACCACAACTTGGAAAACAATAGCACATTCACTCCTGACAATCAGTGTAATATAGTGTGCTTACTTTTGCTGCGAAGCAGATAGATAATTTTGGGCAGATGCATATGGCCATATATTTGTACAGATGGCCTTCAAAATGCTGAAAAGTCTCACTTGCAACCAATAAAACCATCTGGATGTTCTATTGTTGTTGTTAAAATTATGCATATTTTGAGCATTCAGGTAAATGTAAAGGGTAATATAATAGACATTATTATACCCACTACCCAATATTGACCAAACTTAAAATGTGGCCTTATTTGCTTCAGATTTTTTCTTTAAGAATTAAAATGTCATAGACACCAGTAAAACCCTCCGTGGTACCCCTGCTTGAACCTGTCCCATATTTCCTTCCATGGAAACCAGTGTCGTAAATTTTGGGTTTAACCTTTCTGAGAGAATTTTTAGATAGTATATATCTAAAACGAAATGCACTTTAGGTGATGAGTATTTTAAAACTTCACAAAAATGCATTCACACTGAACATGTGTTTTACTTTTTTGGCTCGGCATTGTTTTGGAGATTTATCCCTGTTGTTCTGTAGCCATAAGTAGTTCCGATGTTTTCATTTTAGCTACTACTTTGTATTTGGTTAAATGACTATAACAATGTTTATTACCTAGTCTTCTGATGATGAGCATTTAGGTAGTTTACCATATGGGACTCTCAGCAAAAAAAAGCTTTAATAACTGTGCCTTTATCTATCCCTTTGGCCTCATGTGAGAGGATGTGGCAAGGTAGACTATCTAGGACCAGATTGTTGGCTCTTACTATATATACATCTTCAATTTGAGTAGATGTTGTCAAGTTATATTTTAAAGGGCAATTCCCAGTGTATATACCCACCCGCGGGGTATGAGAGTTCCCTACACTCCATGCAAAAAGCAATAATTAAATCATTTAGTGCTGTTAGACTTGTAGTTTTTGCCAATAGGATGGGTACAGAATGATTCCTCATCTCTGTGTTAATTTGCATTTGCCTGAATACTTGCGAGGTTAGCTTATTTTCATATCTTTATTGGCTATTCAGGTTTTCTCTTCTAGGTTTTTGTGCTCATATCCTTTGCCCTAGTTTTATCTTGAGTGGTTTTCTTTTTCTTATTGATATGTAGGTCTTTGTGTGTTCTATATACAAATCTTTTCTTGGTACCTTTGTAAATATTGTTGTTGTTTTGCAGACAATGCAATAAATTCACTGCAACCCAGATCAAAATCTTAACATGTGTGGGTGTGTTTATAATTTGACAGAGTGTAAAATTTATAACAGGATGCAGGTGTCCAAGAATAGTGAAGACTGTTTTGAAGTCAGACAAGTGGCAAATATTATACTCCCAAGATATTAAGACTTCCTGAGTGTGCTCTGTGTGCCAGGCATTGCTATAGACACTTCAATCTGTTATGCAATGAAAGGTTAGCAGCATTTCCTTTAATGCTGCAGGAACAAGAATTTCTGCTGCGTCTGTTTCAGGTTACATGGCAGGTGATATGACTAATGCTTTTAACCTAACTATGCACTGTTAACAAAAATGTTTACTCCCAACACTCACCCCACACTAACTCAGCTTCAGTGTAGCTGGCCTCATGCTCTTGGCTCCATGCATTAAGAATGTGTCTTTCCCCACTTCTGTTCACTAGTTGTTCTTTGTTGCTCCCTATCCTTTACCCAGCTTTATTACTCTTTATAACTTATTACCACTTGACATTTTCTATTTTGTTTTATTGTGTGTCTCCGTCATTGGAATATGAGCTCTTTATTCATTGACAAATCACCAGGTCTAGAATAGTGCCAGGTATATAATAGATTCTCAAACAGTATTTGTTGAATGAATGAATGAATGAATGAATAAACCTGTAATGTACTTTAGAGTTTCATGTGTGTGAAATAGTATATTTCAATTCCACTAAGGCTTATGATCTAAATTTACTTTGCATTTAAAGCACGGAATGGTTTCTTTGTAGTATGGACTTCTTGATGAGTATGGGCTTTGGATTCAGAAGGAGGTGGGTTTAAATCATTCTCCTTTTATTACCTGTTGGTGGTGTGACTGTTTTCTTAACCTTTCTGAGCCTGATTTCTCATTTGTAAACGTTGACATAATCTTACCCCTCTTGAGTTACAAGGTCTGGCTTGTGTTTTCAAAGGCCTGCTCTGGTCATGGTGTTGAGAGTCACCAGTGGTGGGGAGTGCAAGTGGGAGCAAGGAGACGTGGACGAGATATGCATGGCCTGGATCAGAGAGGAAGTAGTGGAGGAACTGAGAAACAATTAAATTCCACATGGATTTTAAAGGTAGAGCCTGCAGAATGTATTAGGACTTTGGTGTGTGGGAGAGAGAGAGAGCAATCAAGAATAACTGCAAGGGTTTGGGGCTGAGAAACTGGGAAGGATAGAGCAGCCATTTACTGAGTGGGAAGCACTGGAAGAAGAAAAGGTTGGGAATGTTAGTCTGGACATTCAGTTTGAGATGTGGAGTAGACGCACTGGTATAGTTACAGAGTAGGGGCTGGATAAAGGAACCTAGAGCTCAGGAGAGAGAGGTATCTGCTGAAGACGGGCGTTTGGGAGACTTTGTTATCTAGCTGATTTTGAAAACCGTTTGGATGGATGAGACTGCTGAAGTAATGAGTTTGGACAGAGAGGAGAAGAATTTCAAGGACTGAGCTATGGGATATCTCAACGTTTAGAAGTTGGGGAGATGAGAAAAAAACAGTGAAGGAGACTGAGTAGGAATGGCCAGTGAGGGAGGAAAAACCCAGGAGAGAGAGAGGCCAAGAGAAAAACGTGTTTCCAGGAAGAGGAGTGACCAATTATGCCCTTTGCTGTTGGCATGTCAGGAAAGACGAGGGTTATGAGTGGATTAATATTAAGTTAAATGTAAATAAGTTTGTACATTTTATTTAAGGTCAGTGGTGTCATAGAGCTTGACACAGGGAAATTCTGAAAACCATTCTTAAAAAAATACACAAAGAGAACAAAAATATTTCTTCCATGTTGATGTCTTTAAAATGTTAAAATAATGTGCTTTTCAAAGAGGATTGATTTTTAGCTGGACACATTAGAATTAGAATTAGCTATCACTTAGTTGTGTTTTTTTTTTGAAAGACTTTATCTATTTATTTATTTATTTTGGAAGTGCATAGAATGAAGGTATTATAAGCATCAGAGAAGGGGTAATGTAGTGGGGTCCAGAATTGAACCCAGATATTTCTGACTCCAAAGCTAGTTTTTCCATAATGTCACACTGTCCAGCCTGAAGAAGGAGAATGGTGGAGGGAGAAAGGCTGTGAGGCACAGCTCACCAGCCCCAGGGAAAGTGGCACCGGACTCACTCCGACCCTGCCCCCCTGGTGGATGGTGATCAGCATGTAGGCCGTGTGAAGCTGGGAGTGCCATCGAAGAGCCTCTAAGTTGACAGCTAAGGGGGGCTGCCCCCACGGATCCACTGAAGATGGTTCTGTTTGGTTACTGCAGTTCGCCATAGCACCCCAGGTGTTCCCATAGCGTACGCCTGCCTCTGCCCACTGTCTGCTGAGGCGGCGTGTCCTGGGACCAGTTTGGCCTCCATCCACACTGCTAACAAGGAGGAAGATATTATCCATGATAGACTGGTTCCCCTTTCTACTTAACGAATGCCCTGCTCTGCTGAGCATATGGACTAGAGACATGGCCCCAGTGTGGTCACTTGTAGCTCCAAAGAGAAGTGACAGACATGGAACTATTGTGACCTGCTGTTAGTTTCTAAGCCAGCCAGGCAAGTCGCCAACATCTGGGGAAGGACTTGGACCACAGGGTCCTGGCAGGTACTGTAGTTGTGGGCAAAATTTGTGCCATTACCAAAGCACCCTTTTCTCTAACACCTACTGTTTTAAAGTCTCTGTTTGCATCTGTTTTCTTCTGTCTTTTAAAAATGAAATTGATCCACATGGTGGTCACCGAATGTGCTTTTGGAAACCTCCACTGTCTGGGATGATGTTTATTCCCTTCGGCCTCTCTGTCCTTTCCCCCTTTTGCCTCTCTAATAAATGATGGCATTGATCCACTCTGAATAGCACTTGCCTTTGGCTTCTTTTGGGCTGACACAGGAAAGACGTTTCTGTGGCAAAGGGGAGTTATGTGAGGAGCTCTACCCATGTCGGCTGCTAGAGATTTTCTCTTGCAGGAGCATCCAAAGAAAGGACAGGGGAGATTTCAGCCTGTTAGCAGTAGCTCTGAAAGACTCCACAGAAAAGCCAGGCAGGTGCCTTAATGCCCCAGGAGGCATCCAGTGTGGGCAGCTGTGCCCAGATTCAAGCGTGAAGTGTGTTATGAGTCATGTTATTAATATTAAAGTATGAACCATCGCAAATGATTGACTTCATAAAAGAAAAATTAGACTGGATACAGGGTTCTTCCTATCATTAACTCTCATCATACTTGATTTCTTCATTTCTTCTTATTTTAATTTTACTTTCTCAAGTTCAGTTTACCTTTAATACTATTTTGTATTAGTCTCAGGTGTACAGCATAGTGTTTAGACAATCATATACTTTACAAAGTGTGCACCCGATATTTCTAGTACCCACCTGGCACCATAAGAGTTATCGCAATATTATTGATTATGTTCCCTGTGCTTTACTTTACATCCCCCCGTGGTGATTATTCCGTAACTACCAATTTGTATTTCTTAATCTCTTCACCTCTCCTTCCAATCCCCACAACCCCCTCCCTTCTGCCAACCTCAAGTCCACTCTCTGTTTCTGTGAGTCTGTTTCAGTTTTGTTTGTTCATTTATTTTGTTCTTTAGATTCCACATATAAGTGGAATTATACGGTATTTGTCTTTCTCTTACTGACTTTTTTTTACGGGTCCATCCATGCTGTGACAAATGGTAAGATTTTATCCTTTTTATGGCTGAGTAATATTCCATTGTGATTCTTTTATTTCTTAAATGAGGAATAAAGGGAAGAGAGTCACGATTAGTGCGCACGAAATTGAGCATAATTACATTTACACCTGTAAAAGTGTGTTGCAAATGTGAATGTCTTACCACTTTTGAGTCGACACAAAAACAAAATGTGCAAACCTGGGCTGTGGTGGACTAAGTCCAGATTCCTTAGCACTGCATGAAAAGGCTCTCACCTGAGCCACCCTGTCTGGATTTGTCACTGCAGTCCTTTATCGCATTCAGCACCCCAGGCATGCTGACCGCCGAATTGGCAGTACTCTGAGCCTACTCAACCCATGTACATCTGGACTGTGTCACCTGAAGCTCATTATGCCGTGTCCCCTGTTCTCTTGGAGGACTTAGCTCAGCTTGGCCTTCCCCGACTGCTGAATCTCAGTGACCTTCTCTGTGCTTCCACGACCCCTGTATTTCCCTTTGTCACAACACTGAGCACTTTTACGTTGTTCACTGCATTGAAACTCTAATGAATAGGACCAGAACTTTCTGTCCCTAGGGGCAGAGATTTGTTCATGTATTTGGAATGAGGAGGGGAGGGAGGGAGGGAGAGAGGAAGGACAAGTACTTAGGTCCCATTCATAGCTTTTTTGAGTCATCTCAGGCACATTTCTTCACTTCTTGACCTTCTTTTTCTTCAGGCGGAAAAAATAGCAATAACAATAATAGTAATAACAATACTTTCCTCATTGAATTGTTATAAGGTTTAATGAGAAAACATTTATAAAGGGCCTACCAGTGTTTCCTTGGAAGGCAATAAATAAATACTAGTACCTCCTCTGTTTCTCCCAAATGAGCAAAGAAAAATAAAAAGAAATTCATGTGAAAGGAATAAGGAAAAAAATTTACAAAACAAAAAAAATCAAAGTTTAACTATCATTTGTATTAGGGTAGAAAATTTTGGTCTTTGAATATGAAGCAGAGGTAATGTTGCAGTGAGATGAAGTCTTGGGGCATTTTTGTGACAGGAATGAGAAAGATGTGTTTTTTGTTTATTCTTCTTTGAGAAAATTCGCCCCTCATGATGTCTCTCTTTCTCAAGGCCAAAGTAGGGAGGGGGATGTGTGACTGTTGAAAATAGACGAAGTATTCTTGTGCTGTCATCCACAAAGGCCTAGCTCACACCTATTAGCGCAGGAGGGAAGGACATGGAGAGTAGTATTTCCATAAATTGTGGAATTAAGCCCCATGTGTGCTGGACAGTCTGATTCCAGAGCATCATGATTTTGTGCAAATAGCACTAGATTTGCTTTAAAAAAAGTCTCCTATGACTGATCAGGTGATCTTGGGCATGTTTTGTAAGTTTTCTAAACTTCAGTGTCCCTGGTTGTGCAACGAATGTACTAAGGGTAACAGCTGATAGCATAAGATTGCTGAAAGGATCAGGTGTGATAATGAATAGGAAGTCTTTTGTGAAATCTGTATGTCAGTCATAGAGATGGTTGGGTCCCCTACTTCAGGCATCGCCCCACCCAGCCCTCTTGGGAAATTTTGTCTTGGACCTTGGATGAAATTGTGCTGTTAAATGTCTACTTTATAGCTCAAAGCACACAGTTGATGGCTTCTATTTCACCAGATCCTCTGGGCTTTCCAGAAGGATTTTAGCAATGTAATTGCAGCCCAAGGAACCCCTTGGAGGACTTTTGGAACTATAAAGACCATCTTGTCATAGTTGCAACTTCATGCTTTCCACGATTTTGGCAGCCTGAA
This sequence comes from Macrotus californicus, assembly GCA_007922815.1. Taxonomy (NCBI): domain Eukaryota; kingdom Metazoa; phylum Chordata; class Mammalia; order Chiroptera; family Phyllostomidae; genus Macrotus; species Macrotus californicus. The sequence continues at coordinate 60,857 of VMDR010002346.1, forward strand.
AAACAGGGACAGCTATCACCAGCAGCCTTCAGTTGGGGCTCGTTCCATTCATGGGAAAGCATTTACTCCCTAGCATTCATGTGCAGACGGTTATTCTAAAGCCTGTGAGATCTTCCCTCAAGAAGCTCCATGGGGCAGCAATCTGGGCCTAATTCACCAGGGTCTTTTTCTCAGGGTCTCACAAGACTAGAAGTCGTCAGCAGGGCCATGTTCTCATCTGGAGCCTGGATTGCTCTTCCAAGCTCACACTGTTGATGGTAAAATTTAGTTCCTGTGGTTGTAGGACTGAGGTTCCAGTTTTCTTGCTGACTGCCACCCAGGGGTTGCACTCAACTCATCAAGTCCCTGCAGTTCCTTCCCATGTGGCCCTGGCAGCTTCCTTCTTCAAGGCCAGCAGGAGAATCTCCAGCCTGCTGAGACAGTCTTACGTCATTTATGTAATCATGGGAGTGGGTTACATTCCATCTCCTTTGCCATGTTCTTCTGACTAGAAGCAAATCACAGGACGTGCCAGCACTCACAGAAAAGGAAATTATTCAAGGGCATGACTCACTGTGGGTCACCTCAGGGCAGGCTGGCCCCATATGGTGTTGGAATGGGACTTACATAAAGACATTGTAAAGCACCGATTAACCTTCCCTGAACTAGACTAATTTGAAATGAGAAGACTAAGAACAGTATTGTGGGTTTTTCATAAAGCCATATTGATTGAATTTAAAGGCTAGCTTTCATTTTGAGATGATCCATCCATATTTTAGTGTTGAAATGCCTTTCTCTTACGAAATGACAGTTTATACAGCAGGTCCTTGAATAACGTTTTGTTCAACGCCATTTTGTTACAACGTCGATGAGATGCTGTGGGAAGTTAACTATTGTTCATGTCACTTAGCCTGTGGTCAACATTGGCTTTGTCATATATCTTTGTGCTTAGTCTCAGAACCTATGGACCACGTTAAGTGAGGATTAACTGTGAAACATATATTTTAAAAATACTCTTGATTGGTAAAATATAAAGATAGGAACCCTGTAATGGTCCTTGTGAGTTTATTTATTGGGAATTTCACTAATCCATAAGAGTCTACAACTCTGAAACTACTAGTTTAGCCTTTTAGCTCCCAATTACTATTTACTGTAGGGCCCCAGACTGTCTTGTATCTGTCAATGTAATAAAGTAAGGAAAATTTAATGTGATTTATCAGGTTACTCATAGGCCAAGAATATTTTTGTCAGTGCCTTTCCCCAGCCTACGGAGATTTACCTTCACTGTGCATAATTTCAGGCCAAAGCAGGGCAGTCTGATTTGGCTCAGTGCATCCCTCACTCAACTCTGCTGCCATCATCCCGAGAGGGAAATGGGCTGAAGCCCCAACATCCTCTGTCTCAGCCAGCGCTTCCTGTTGTGCCACCTGCTTTAGCACTCGCCTCTTTTCAGGACCCTCATTTGTTTTGTGTTACAGTCGCTGTGAACACAGAGCACGTGCTAAAATGTGGATTGTGGGAACAAAAAGGAAGGAAAAGATCATTTTGCCCAGGGTAGTAAATAAAGGAGATTACTTATAAGAGATAATGTTCCAGCAGTGTCTTACGAAGTGGGTAGGATTTGAAGAGGCAGATGTAGTGAAGGTGATGTTGCAGGTAGATAAAGGCTTTCGAACCACAGGGCACAAACCTGGGGAGTGCTTTTTGTCTCCTCCCTGCCTTTGCACATGCTGTGTCTTCTGCCTTCAGTGCCCTTCCCCAGCCTGTCCCGTGGATGACTACCATCCTTGACTTTCAAGACAGCTCTTCAAAACATTCTCCTCTGCATCCCCGAAGCAAGGTATAATGCAGTCTTTTGGTACTTGTCCCATTTCTGTGATTATGGCGTTCCCTTGCTACACTGGGAGCTCCTGGAGGCCGAGGATTATTATTCATGTTTTCATTCCCAGTGCCTAGCAGTGTCTAATACCTGCACCCATGTTTGGATAAATGAATAATGAATTAATGTGTGATTTGACTCATACGACCTGAATGCAAGGTATACAAGGAGGCATAACTGGGTGTCAGGGGGGATTGGTAGATGTGGTCACGTCTTAGAAGAATTAGAATGTAAATTCAATAATTTATTCCTCAGATTGTCTCTGAATAAGAAAGTAACACTATTAGAGTGTGACTTAGCAGAAAAGCAGAAAATCACTACCTGCCTACACAGTCCTGGCCCTGTGACTTCACGAACCTAGTATGAAGCTCTGCCCAGTATCTTCCGCCGTCTCTTTGTCACCCTGCCCCACTTACCAGGCCTGCTTGTGTCTCAGTGCTGTGCTTCTGTGCTTCCAGAATGCTTCTCCATATTTTCTTTTTGGGTTCCTATAGCTAACAGCTCAGTGTCATCTTTGAACCAACAGGGAAATGTTATTCACGGTTCATGGCCAGTGGAGATCCTGGCTTTGCCTGGACCGTTCTAGCTGGCTGACTTTCCCGTGGGCCACATGAGGATGACCCAGCAGTGCTAGAGTTCAGATCAGAATCTTTAATGCACTTCAGTATTGAATTTAAATACATAGTTTTTAATTTAAATATTCCTATCTTAGAGGAGCTTTAAGAAGACCCATTAAGATATTAGGTCACTTAAGCATTGTGAAGGCAATAATAGGTATTTCAGGAGAAAATTAAAAGTAATGCTTTCCTTTATGAAGGTTATTTTCCTTTCTTTGGCATTCTTCCAGTATGAATTATCTGTGCCAGCCTGAGAAAGCCGGTTTTATATGCCATGAAACAGAAGCAGACCCACCCAAGACCCAAGGGCAGAGCTGGTGGTGAAATGAGAATTTCATCATAATACCAGGACACGAAGGCCATATGCTGCCCAGTAAATATCTGGCTAGTGAATGGAGGAAATTGACACAGCCTGAACTTCTACTGGAACCTCTATGAGGGGACATTAGAAGAGGCACTGGCCTTAGAATTTAGAAAAATCTAAAAATCTAAGTAGAAACCCCAGTCCTGTTGTGTATCAAGTATTCTGGGTCTTTGGACAGTTTCCAGCCCTTTCTGATTCCTGGTTTTCTCATATGTAAAAATGAGGATAATAAAATATTTTGCAAGTTTATCCTGCAAGGGAATATATATATATAAAAGTACCTCGTGGACTAGGAAGTGGTATATAAATAAAAGGGATGATTATAAATATGTTCACTGTATCTTATTCGGTGTATCTTGCACTTTGTTATAGGTGTTTCTGAGAATGTTTTTCCCCCCTTGGGACTGTGCCTAAACCCATGCTGAAAATCTCATCCAGAGCCACACTAAAGATGCATTTTTACAGTAAAACGAAAGAGAATATTGGAAAATGACACCATCTAGGAATCCCTTACAGGGTGTGGCATTGTGCGATCACCTTGATGAGTGCTGCTGGGATTGGAGTTATATGGAATTAGATAAAGGAGTCACTTTTCTTGACCGCTTGGTATGTTCTAGGCACCGAGCTAGAGGCCTTTCATATGTTTAATTTTTGTAGTAGCCCCAGAGAAGGAACATTCACTCAGCTTTTTAGGTGAGGAATCTGAAAGTACCAGAGAGGGTAAGTAAACCTCCCAAGGTTACACAGCTCGTAAACTGAAGAAAAAAATAAAAACCTAAGCATACTTATTGGGTTTTTAATGACCATTGTTCAACCCCCACCCTCTTTTTTAAGTGGTTGCCTCGCTGCCTGCACACAGCAGTGAGGATGAGTAAAATGCTAAAGAGGAGTCAAGGGCGTCTATTTTGGAATTAATTCTGATTAGTCCCTTTCCTCCTACCAGTTCTAATCTGACTTTTCTGGCTCTCCATTGAGTTTGACGCTGCTCTTCAGATCCTAGAGGGATTCTGGAGCCCTCCGTGGACATGCTGATCACAAATAAGGGGTGTTTCACCCCACCTCCCCTTTTCACAGACAGCTGCCAGTCTGGGCTTGTCCTTGTCCAAAAAGAACTTTCTGAAACACACTGACGTGCCTCAGCACCGGTCTGCATTGGTGCAGAAGAAAGTAGGTAAGAAGCCAAGTGTCTGCCGAGGTCTACTCGGGGTAGAATAAGGGAGGCAATTTCTTACTTTCAGTGATCACTGTGTTTCCATTAGGAGTGGGATGACCTTCTCTCACAAAGGTTATAGAATCGTTATTAGAGGTGGTCAGAGCTGACTAGACACTGGATTAATGGGGATTTGGTAGATTTCTATAAAGAGCACTTGGACGCAAAATTCATGGACCCACACAAAGACATTTCAGACTTCAGAGACTATGTACTCAGAAAGTTTCTGGCTTCAGGAAGCTAATGTCGGTTACCATTCAGGGTGCAAAGTGGTGGCCCTTCTGTTTCCTTGTCTCCCACAGTCTGACTACGGTGTCAAATATGGAAACAGTTTGTTCCAGCAAGTCCTCATAGGGGACAAATGCTCTTTTGCTTTTATTAAGTTTCTGTTTGCAGATTCTTCCTTGGTTGCCTTTACTCTCCACCTGATTTGGAAAACATTGCTTTTCCCCTACTATTTATTTTTATTTTTGTATCAAGCTAATGCATTCATTATGGCATGGGAAGCTGTGAGATCACAGGTCAGGATCAGCCTCCAACTATAACAGTCTCCATGGGGTAGCCGGACCCTCCCAGGGTGAATCTGAGTTGTGAAAGAGCTTGTGACTGTGTCCCCGATGTCAGTGATACTCAAGTGATTGTTTAGTTCATTGTCCCTCAGTCTGAAAGCCTGCATTTCCTGTGAGGCTGAAATCTAGGGAATTCTCGAGCAGTTTACACTGTGTTTTGTTTTGTTTCTCTGATCTCAAACAGAAACCAAGCCCTCTTCCTCTTAGGCTGGTCAGCCAACAAGCAATGTCAAGTTTCTTTGCTTTGGATTGGAATTTATCAGTTCATGTGACCACACTGGATGGCCCTTGCTTACTACACTGGTGGAGCAAACTAGAAAGAGAAATTGTGATCTAGTGCAGTATAACAGAAAAAATCCGCCCCTCTCTCTGGTGTACATACACACACATGTATCTTATTTATTTATATGTATATATCATCGCTGGTCATGGTCCTCTGTAAACTTCCATCATTTGTTGTGCGTGCGCTGTAGGCAAGCTCTGCGCCAGGGCAGTCACACGGTCTCTGCCCCCATTAGCTACAGCATAGTGGGGGAAACAGATATATGAAAGGTGATTGTAGTGCAGAGGGACACAAGGAATAATGAGGTCACTGAGGAGAGAGAGAGAGAGAGAGAGAGAGAGGGCGCTAATGGGAAGAGGGGGTGGAGTTTAGGTTATAAGGAATTAGCTCACACAATTATGGATTCTGGAAAGTCCCATGATCTGTCCCAGGAAAGCTGGTGGCTAGCTCTAATCTGAGTCCAGAGGCCTGAGAACCTGGATCACCAGTGATAAGAGTCCAAGGCCAGGAGAAGACTGGATTACCTGCCTCTCTCCTGCAGTCAGCCAGAGACAGAGAATTCCCCCTTTCTCTCTCTCTTTTTTTTTTTTTTGGTTCCATTCAGCCAGGCTGGCAATAGAGTGGATGAGACCCACCTACATTAGGAAGGGCAGTCAGCTTTATTCAGTCTACTTATTCAAATGCTAATCTCTTCTAGAAACATTTTTACAGACCCACCTAGAAATAAGGTTTAACCAGATATTCGGGCATACTGTGGCCCAGTCAAGTTGCCACATAAAATTAACCATCACAGCAGGCCAAAGAAGGGGAAATTGATGAAATATTGAAAGGGTTCCTGGGTTAGTCAGGCCACCTCATTTTATAAGTAAAACAACAGGATCCCAAAGAAGTCCTCTGCCTATAAGGTAATGCAACCCAGGCTTTGTTCTGCAGTTTTAATACTTCTGCTTCCTCTCTAATTATTTACCTGAGGAGAGAAAGATGAAAGGACAAGGAGGAAGCTATAACTAATAGGAAAGGCATCCTTTTGGGTCCTGGGTGGAAGCCTGAATTTTATAAGATTTAGGTCCAGGTGAACTGTAGGAAGAGGGTTGTCTTTTTGTTCCTCCTTTTGCTTCTGCTCAGGGCCCAGAGGTCAGGACCCTGTCCAGCTTGACCTTGAGCTAGCCTCTAGATCTACACTGACCAGAGTGTCAGCCATTAGCTGTGGGCAGCCAGTGAACACCCGCTATGTGGCTAGACACAAGTGAGATGTGCTGTACATGCAAATACACACCAGATTTCAACACCTTACTGCGCGCACACACAAGGAATGTAAAATAGCTCATTAATAATTTTTTACATCAATGACCAGTTGAAATGACAATATTTGGAATACATTGGGTTAAGCAAAGTATATTAGTAAAATTCTACCTCTTTTTACCTTTTTCAATGTGACTACTAGAAAATTTTTAACCCTGTCTATAGCTTGCCTTCTGTTTCTTTTGCACAGCAGTGCTCTAGGTCATCCGTCTCAGGCCCTTGGCCACACAGTCCACCCCTGCTCACCTCCCACCTGCTGCCCTACTGTCCTCTAGTTCTCCAGGCTGGGGCAAGGTACTGCCCAGCCCCTTTTCTGCCACACTTCACTGGCCAATCTTCAGGTCTTCCATGCTACTCCTGCTCTGTGTCTTATAGCTCAGTTTAGGATGGCAGAAGGTGATCTGGGGTTGGGGACAGAGCCAGCCTTGAGCCCAGACTCTTCCACTGATTAGCTTCTTAACCTTGAGAAGGTCAGTGTGCCATTTTGAATGTTGGATTCCCCCAGTTTAAAATGGAAGTAACAATAATACCTTACCTGTCTCATTGGGTACTGTTGTCTCATCAGGTAGTGTCGAGATAAAAATCGAAAAGAGGTAGTCCATGTGAATGTGCTTTGTAAGTAACAATGGCATGCACGTGTAATATTGCCAGCAATTATGTTTTAGTTTTTTGGGTCATGGTCATTATCGTCATTATCCAACCCCTGCTTCTGATCTTACACCATGTGGTGCCCCTCACTGAGTGTCTGGTCATTTGTATAAAAGGGCACTGCTCTAGGTCTTAGAGTTTGTGGCAGGTACAGGATGTTGTGATGTAGAGAACCGAAGTTTTAGAATTACCAACTGACTGCTGGAACCACAGCTAAACCTCTCTCTGGGCCGTCCACAGAGTGGCTGGGGTAGGTGATGTTCCTGGTTATGTGGACACTCTAGTCTCCTCAGATGGCACTGGAGGTGGTCTTATCTAAGTTGGTATGTTGTATCATGGCCCTTGAGGTGTGGACCACGTTTGGGACCTTCTTAGACTGTGGACCAGGCAGCTGATGAGGGCTGGTAGAGGGGCTTCCTCCACAGGTCATAGTAGTGCTCAGCAAGGATGCTCTGGGTACCTGCAGCACCTTCCTGCCCACCAGCCTGAAGCCCTGCCTCTCGCAGCACTAGATAACATCCCCAAGGAACTGTTGCTATATCCCATCTAGCTTCACCACCACTGGGGACCACTCCTCCATCCAGAAGGGCCCTCTCGAGCTGGGAGCAGCCTTGGCCTGGGGCCTCAGGCGGTGAGGAACAGGCCCTGGCCAACAGAGACCCTGGAGGGCGGGGAGGAACAGAGGGCCACACACCCCATTTTTGATTTGACATTTCCACAACACTTTGAAGTAAGTGCTTCTGTAGCCTAGTTTGCGGATGGCTAAATGGAGGTTTTAGTGGGTGAGTGGTGTCCCCCGGGTCGTCCATAAGGTGACAAGCAGGGACTTTGAATGAGAACTCGTCCCTCCTCCCAACATGGCATGTCCTGTCTGATGGGATGAGAGGAGAAAAACCTTTCTTTATTAAATAGTTGTGGCGTGATGTACACCCCTCTGGACACACAGCCTTGGGGTAGAGGTGGCCCTCCAGACCGTCCTGGGGCCCCGCCAGTTCACGGCAGTTTAGCACTCGGGGGGCCTCAGGTCCTTCCTCTCAAAGACCCCTCTCTGGAGAGCCTACATGAACCTTGAGTGTTTTCATTGACTCTTTTGATCCTCCAACTCAAGTTAAAAGCATCATTTTGCTTCACTGTCAGTCAATTTCACTTTTGTGAGAATTTTAAAGATGTTATAAGCCCCTAAGGTGACAGTCCCAGCCTGATGCTGTCACGCTGAGCTGTGTCATATTGAATTCTGTCACTGAAGAGAAACAAAATGAAATGCACCCAGGTGTAAAATTCCAGGCCTTGTTCGTTCTTATCAATACTGGATTAAAATGGCAAAGTCTAATATTATGAAATTGATATGATGAAGATTGATGTTTAAACTTTAATGGGTTGGTGGTAAAATCTATCATTTGTATATTCATGTATTCATATACATGCATATACATGCAGAGACAGTGGAAACTGCATCTTTTGGCCCCGGTTTTTAATTTTAGCTGTTTTCTATCGGTAATCAGACTCCCTATCTGTTCAAATGTAAATACTCTTTCTTTGCCCTTCTTCGGAAACCCAGTGGATTTCATCGCAACCACGTGGCGTTTTTCTCAAATTCACCTGAAGCCTATTGGCTTGAGATGAACTTTTATCTGTGTGTATTTTATGTGTGCTTAGGTGCATTTTCGTACAGCCTTCCTAGAAATTGAGATTATTCTTTGAGACAGCAAGTTGACAAATGAGGCCTTTGGTGTACCACCAAGGAGACACAGCGGGCTAGGAGACACGAGGCTTTTATAACATTTACGAAGAAATCACTACCCCTTCACCTCCATGCCCCTCAGCGAGGAGGACATACAAGCTCCTGCTGACTTTACCTGCCAGGACAGAGGCAGAGGTGTTTTATTTGTCATTCTGGAGTTCTGTCATTACTCGGCAGGACAGTTCATTTTCAGGGGTTTTATGGCAGGATAATATTAAATGACTGTCCTGTCTTAATGTCATGTTCAAGTATGGTTTTGGCTATGTTTTAACATCACAGTGATAGACATTATTCTCTGAAATATTAATGGAACTTTCATGTCTTTAAATCACACAATAGCGATGACTGTAGCAACACGATGCTTATTAATATTAACGCCGGCGCTAATGAGAGCAGCTGCCACAGGTCAGGTTTTTAAAGCACTGGTTCAGACAGTTTTTCTGCCTTCCCGTTTAATCTTCACAGGAATCCTGGAAGTTAGACATTGTTATCTCAGTTTTCTTAATGAGGAAATGGAGGGTTAAAGAGGTGAAGTCGTTGGATTAAGGCCACACCATTTGTAACAAGCTAAGCTGAGATTTCAATTGAGGTATTGTTAGTCCAAGCTATGAAATTTTTCCCTAATCACATAAATACCTATTTTAAAAAATAAAATTGTGTTACGTTTGTATTAAAGTCGACCAGGTAGGTTGAAGGAGTGCCTGGTGCATGTGTGCAGGGAACCTAGAGGGTGCAAGTGTTGGGACTGGAGGCGGAACAACAGAGAGCCACTGGGTAAGGCAGGAGTTAGGTGGCAGTGGTGTTAGAGCTAGGCAGTATGCACATCGGTTCCTTCTGCTTTGCAGTTGCTGGTTAGCCAGTAAGAGTAGTCAAAGTTCAAGAACAGATTAAGGTCAAATAAAGCAGCAAAATGTTAGCTGTCAGATCTGCTCAGCTCAGTGATGGGAGATGTGAGTTATGTTGCAGGGTGGTCCCCTTCGCTCACACACCAAAGGCGTCGAATGAAATTGAAGCTGACCATCAGGCATCCATCTTTCCTTGTGATTAGGTAAAGGGCATTATTGACAGCAATGAGCACATCCTACAGTGGAGAGCCAGTTTTCAACAGAAGCTTTCACCACTGTGCATATCGTTTGCCTTGCAAACTACAAACTTGCCTCAATTCATGTAACTGTCTTTGCAGCCTAGGAAGAGCACGCGTTTGAGCAGAAAAAAAATCCCCACAATGTAATTAAAGTATATGGACTGGGCCTGGCCACTGTGGCTCAGGTGGTTGGGTGTTGTCCTGCAGACCAAAAGGTCAAGGGGTCTATTCCCGGTCAGGGCACAGGCCTAGGTTGCAGGTTTGATCCTGGTTGGGGCATGTACAAGAGGCAACTGATCAATGTTTCTCTCCCTTTCTCTCTCCTGCCCTACCCCTCTCTTAAAAAAAAGAGAAATCAATAAGCATGTCTTTGGGTGAAAATTTAAAAATAAACAAATAAAGTACATGAATTAGGCTTTCCCAAATTTTGCTTTAAAATAGTGGTGTTCAGTAAATGTTTCTCAGAAGAATAAAAACCCAGCTAGCACACCAAGTGCAATAATGTCACTTCTGTGCTGAACCACCATACTTCATGGCCTCTCTCTTCTTCTTGCCTCCCCTCAGTTCATTCTGCTGTTTACCTGCTAGTCACTTGCTCCTTGCTCTGTCCAGTAAGCCTGCCTGGGACCCTCACTTTGTGCCAGGCCCCGTGCAGTGTGCTGGACGTAGGAGAGTGAGTCCAGCAGGGCTCTGCCACCCGGAACTCACCTTCTTAGGAGGAACAAGCAGTTGCATTGGATTCCCCATGTGGCCCCAGCAACACCCTGTGGCACTGTGCATTTGACTCCGAAGCCTATGGTGGACTTAAAATTCCTTGTAGCCTTGCCTGAACATACCCCTTGTGATTCTCCAGGTTTCTGCTTCACAGTTTAGCACACAAAATAGACAAGGCTTTGTAATCAACAACCCTAATTTAAGTCTCAAATTTTGCCATATTTGAATTCTCCGTTTTGATCTCTTAACTCTTCTAGGCCTGAGTTTTCTTATTTATAAAATGGGGACAAGAATTAATAAATAGGGATGTCATGAAAACTAGGAAAGCAAAATGCATTGTAATCACTTGTCACAGTGTATGGCCTTCATTTATCACGTGCCAGATACCATTCTGGGTGCTTCATCTACAGGGATGGCTGAGGTGCAGATGGATTTTGTATAATGCTATAAATGAACCATGTTGGAGAACCTAAGCAAGGAGATTGCTGCTGAAGGCTGAGAAGGGATAGGCCAGGGGAGAGGGCCCGGCAGGTGTTGCTCCTGCGAAGGGCGCACTGTGATCCCTGGATCTAGACAAGAGAGCTCAGGGAGTAGGACGGAGGCTGCCAGGCCCTGCCCTGTCCCTTGGTCTCTGCCATTCCAGTGCCCACTGCCCATCGCTGTGTTTCTGTGCCGATTCTTCTGGACCTGAGAAAGGCCATTCTGCTGGTCAGCACTGGTGACTTCCCTCAGGAGCAGCCCTTAACTGGGAGTTAGTGTGTAAATACCAGTTAAGGGCGCGGCTCTTAATGCCCTCAGCTCTTTCATCCTCTGGGTGGAATAATTGAAGTTCTGTGTCTTACTGCACTTCCTTGAGCTTCCTGGTGTCTGGTCTAATAATGTACCTCTTATTGGCTGCCTTGTGTCCTGCGTGTTACATCCCCATTCCTTTGACAGTGTTTCTTGCATCTCTTAAGTCACTTGCACTGAAATCCTTATTTCAGGGCCGGCTTTCAGTAAACTCAAAATAAGACGAGGAGTATTTTTCCAGCTTGGTTCCCAAGAGGGTCATGTGACTATTTTAAGGTCTTTAACTGTAGACACTTTTCATATGACCTGACAAATCCGCCATCAACTTGTTTTGAACTGTGGCTTTATTAAATTTTTAAGAACCAAGCCCTTTAAGATATAAATACATTGTCCACCCCAAGCCTTGAAGCCTTGTCAGAGGAAATAAATATCTAGCAGAGGCAGGTTAAGCTCTATTTGGAAAGAGAGAGGCTGTAAACTAATTATTTAAATTGTTTTTTAAAGTTTTTTTCTGCTCCTCCTTTGGGGGCAACTCATCAACCGAAGAGTTCAAAGTTTTATCATCTACATTTCTATGATGTCTGGAGCACATGATCTTTGTTGATAATGAAAATCAGTGTGGCTATTTTTAGGGGGTTCAGCATGCATCCAACATCAGACGCAAAGCATGGCACTTGTTTGTTGCAATGTCCTATCTGACACATAAGACTCACCGCCTGAAGGAGGGTTTAAGCTCAGGCCTTTCTGACTTCAGAGCGCCTGTGTGTTAGCCCTGTTACTATATGCTGGCTATTGATGGAGCTCTTTGCATGGGGTTTGGTTCTGACCAGTAGACATGGGCCAGCAGGAGAACCAAAAGGAGGATTGCGGACCTTCACATGTGACTTTAGAAGCAAGAGAAACTGCAATTCAGATCTGAGCTCCCACCCCATTTCTTTGAGGCAAAGTAAGAACCCCAAGCCACAGCCTGGCACACCGTGGTACTAATTTGTCTACTAAGAGGGACAACAAATGGGAAATGACAGACTTGTGGGAGGAGACACACGGATCCCAAGAATTTAACTTAAATACAAAGGAGAGGCAAAAAATAGGCCCCTTGGTGTTGAAGTCTCAGTCTTTTTTTTTTTAGTAGAATCTTAGACTGTTCCCATACAGATCTCACCAACAAGACAGAGTGAGGAGCTCGTAGAAGTGGAAATAGAACCTCTACCCTTTGACTGCCAAGTTCAGTGCTGTCTGGCAGAGGGAGGCATCATTTCATCCTCCAGATGGAAGAGGAGAGTGCTTAATGAGAGAGATCTTCCCCTGAAGCTTAGTCTCTAGTCATAGTCGCTAAGCGCCCCTTCCTGTCCCTCTGCCTCATCCACCCCCCACCACCCTTCTCCCCCGTACTCTTTCTAACAAACTCTTAGTTACCTAAATTACAGAACAAAGCCAGCTCCCTGCTAACCCCTTTGGACTTCAATTAACGACATATTCAAATGTGTTCCCTGCTCCAGCACCATCAGCACTAAATAGCACATAAGCATTTTTGCAGTGCTTAATGTAAACTTGTTGAAAAATGTACATTATTTTTCATTGACTTGAAATTGGATAAATGCTCACTGAAAAGAATAAAGTGAATTGATATTGGAGGGAGCATTAAAGGAAAGAGAGAGAGAGGGAAGAGCCAATAAAGGCATGTGGTTTCTAAATGTAGATCCACTAATTGCTCTTTGTGGCAGCCATTCAGTGCGCACTGTGTAAATGTACTTGGAGATGTTGTACATATTAATGGAATGAGGTTTGGGAAGCCAGCGTGCTACAGATGCAAATTGTAGCGGAAAGGCATCCACTTTGAGATCAGGCAGTCTCAGCTAGGCTAGTTAATGGTGTGACCCCGAGCAAGGGACTTTGCATCTCTGAGACTCAGTTTTCTCATCTGTAAGACAAGAGAACTCTCCTGTGGTGGTTGTGAAAATTAGATGAGATCACATATTAATGCATCCTGCAGTCTCCGACACGTGGTTGATGGTCAGTCACTCTTAGTTCTATTTCCAGGTCAGAAAGCTGTTGATTTCTCAATCAGAAGACTGACTTTTGGGGCTCTGGTGGGAAGAACCCTATCCCCTACCTGCCCCTTAATTAAGCTTAGAGAGGGTGGAGACCACACCTCTTTCTTTCACTGCTCTGTACTCTGCAGAGCCCATTGAAGGTGCACAATAGGTATTTATTGGAAAGAATAATGAGTGACATTACGCTGAGCCAGCCAATCACTATGGAGGTAGGACTGCCAGGAAACCCACTTCTGTGGGAGGCTTAGGTTTCCAGGGCTCATGGGGACCCTGTCTCTCATTAGGTGGTCTCACAAATCCCCCTTTGTGTTGAGTGCAGGTGAGCTTTCCCCTGGTGCTTTAGGATAACTGAGGAGCACTGCAATAATATGCAAATACACAAAGGATTCCAATGCCTTCAGAAAGGAGCCCCTTTCTCTGAAATTCCATTAACACCCCAAAATGGGTGTGCTTTAATTTCTCACAAAGCAACCTTATTTTCCAAAGGTGAGAGGCTCACATGAGAAATTGTTTCAACCATCTTTTTTTCTTTGCAATGGAAGCCCTTTAAGACTAGTGTTGCCATTTGTATTTTAATGGGGGTGGGTGTTGCAGAATGATTGCCATTTTTCACAGCCTTCTAGGCATAGACCTGATGCCGTGAGCAAGCGGCTGCTTTTGTCATCGTAAACGGCAATGATAAATAGCACATCAGACTTCATCATAAATGCTAATTCAGCTTATATGTGTTACTTGCCTGTTATCTGAACTACTTTACATACATTTTATCTAATCCTCAAGGCAATTCCACCAAAGTCTTTATTATGATCCCCACCATATTTAGAGGGAAACTGAGGCTTTTGGAAGCTGAGATGACTTCCCTAAGGTCATGTCATCAAATGAGTGCCCAGCCCCATGAGTCAGACTCCAGTGACTGTGAATCTACATCTTTTGCCTTAACATTTCAGACCTGGATCGAGTGCCAACCTGCTAGACGCACTGGTAACCAGCACTTTGCGCTTTTCTAGGCTGACGTTTTCCTTTCTTGTCCTGTGGAACCACAGGTCTATGGAGGTGCCTCAGGAGTGGGCGGTCAAGAGGGAGCATAAGAAAATGGCAGCTGGTGTTCACCACTCCCATTTCAAAAGAACTTTTTTTAAAATCTTTTTAGATTTTTGGATTTCCAAGTAGTATTTAATTTGAAAAAAAATTGCTGGTATCTTCTTAAAAGCACTGCCCTAAGAAGAGGTTGAGCCAAATCTAGCAGGGCATGCCTCCTTGCCGACCTCAGTTTGCCAAAACGAGAACAGGTTGTGTAATGTCCTTCAAGGAAATAGGTATTGAGAGATATAGAAGATGAAAAATTCACAACTATGGGGTTGGGTTGGAATGGAGACAGTGCAGTTCCATGCAAAGGCCACAGAACACAGTAAGCTTGCCATAGATGAATCACTCATGAGGCCTTTTTCAGTTGCCAAGTCAAAATTGTACAAGGATCCCCACTGGTTAATTTATTCTTGGTCAGTTTGGTTTAAAGGCTGACCCACTTGATCTTCTAGCTGCCACTACCATTCACATGTGCCATCAAGAGGAGCAACATGGGCAGCATGGTGACAGCCGTTCTCATGGACAACTGGTTCCCACGTCACCGAGGCAAGCTTCCTGTCTCAGGCAGTGAGTCTCAGCTCAGCTTACATACACACTTGTGCATCAGGTCCCACACTTCACTTACCTTACCCTCAGGGACCCCATGGTCTAGTACAAAGAGATAGATGTACAAATAAAGCTTAATGGAAGAGCAGAGGAAGCAGAGAGGGAAATGACAAGTGCTATGGAACTTGTAGAATTAACAAGAGTTTAGCTAGTGGACAAAGAATGAAGGAACCTTTCTGTTAGATTGTCCAACACTTGAAGATATGGGAAATTGTGGGGCAATTATTCTGTGTGGCTATGGTAGGGACAGGGAGTGATGCTCATTCTCATGTTCCTTGGTACCCACTGTTTCCTGTGCCTGAGTACATCTCTGCATTACTACCTCAACTTGCTCTTCCAAATTTCACTCACCTGCTCAGATCTCAAGTAACAGTGGTCTACGTAAGTTCCCTTTCCATTAAGAGTCTCTATTTCGGGACATGTGCTTGAGTTATCTGTCTTCCCTTGTCCTACTGGAAGATCTTTGTAAGCAAGGACTGTGCATGTATGCTTATTACCAGAGGAAAAATGAATGAATATAAGGCATGCTGCGAAGGTGTTAAATTCAGATACAGTGTCCCTTGACATTAGACTTCATCCTGAAAGCACAGTCTCCCTCTGAACTTAGAAAAGTAGGGGATTACATGACCTGATTTTCACAGCAACAAAAATCTATCCTCGTCAAAAATTCAGGAAAATAAAATAAAAAGATGTAAGGCCACATTTTCAAAGGAGTTAGCCTGACCCCCATGTATTTTTTGTGTATGCAAAATGTATTTTTTTGCACCTGCAAGCACAGTCTCTATGAGCCAGCTATAGCCTCCGAATTGCCAAAGCTTTAAAAAAAATCTGCCTCTCAAATTCAGCACAGAAACCCAGTAATGAAATAAGGATGGGGTGGAGGGCTGCCTGAAACTATTTATAGGCATATTGGGGGAGATAATTACTACCTTGCAGCTTGTTCTGAAGTACCTCTGCTTGGCAGAAATATGAGAACCGCACAGCAGAGATTGAAGGGAATCCGTAAAAATGGCAGATTACTTGAATTTGTGACAATGGCAGCTTGCTTGAACACCTTCCTTTTCCTTAACCTATTTTTAAAATCAGTCTGTATAAGATGCTTTGGAAATTTCAACTGCATTCATTCATTCATGCATTCATCTTTCATCTGAACTCATTGAGCACCTGCCAGGTTTCAGGCTCTGTGCTATGCTCTACAGATTTAGTAGTGAACACAAAGACACTTCTCTCTTCTTGTAGATCTTCTAATTGAGTATGAAAGACAGCCAGCTAATGATCATTCAAATAATTAATTACAGAAATACTCTATTATTATTAAAATGTTATTGCAATTGCATAATAATTACAATAATTACTCTTGTGGTAAGAGTTCTGGGAGAATATGCCACATTCCCCTGGAAAGGAAGTTTCCATGAGGGCAGGGAGTTTTGTCTGTTTTGCTCATGCTGAATTCCCAGTTCCTGCAGCAGTCCTGGCATGCATATTTTTGCAGGAATTTTGAAAGACAGGGTGCACTATCAGAGCATATATGAGAGGACCCTAACATAGTCAAGTCCAGGAAAGTGGACTTCTCAGGGAAGTGACATTTAAGGTGAGACCCTAAAAGTGACTAGGAATCAATTGATTAAGGTGTACAAGTAGAGGACGGAGAATGTCCTGGGAAAGAGTTTGAGAGAAGCCTACACAGAAAGTCAGAACCCTTGAGGCACTGAGAGAAGGCTATCATTTTGAAGAAGTGTAAAGAGTGATTCTGGAGATGTAGGCAGAAGCCAGATCACATGGGATGTGGGAGGTTATGACCAACATGCAAAAGAAGCACTGAAAGGGTTCTGATCTGGCCGAGTCCTGCAGCTAGAATTCGGAAAACTCTCATTGTGTGGACTGGGTCTTATGGACTGGCTCCTGGGAAGGATTTGGAAGTTGATGAAAAATGTCATTCAGCAAAGATCGTAGATACACTCACACACCTAAGGTTCCACAGAGCATGACTGGCACACAGTGAATGTTATTTTACTTGCGGTGAATGAATGGATGCTTACTTACACCTACCATGAATGCCTACTGTGCACCAAGCAGGAAGGGGATTTCATTGACAAAGTTACAGAAATGCGATGGCAAGAGAGTCTCTTTGTAATTTTTTTCAGTGGCTTTGCAGAAGAAGCAGTGGCTTCTGGTTTAAGACCCAGCCCTCGCTTTGCTTAGCTGTGTGGCCTTGAGAGAACCAGCTAAGTGCTCTGGATGAAATGTATGTGCCAGATTGTGCTGTGGGAAACAGCAGCCTCACATTTGGACCCAGGCGCTCTGCCTCCAGGCCATGTGACACCACTATATAACACGTAGCACCAAGGTCAGCATTTTGTTTCTTTGTGAGATGAATCAGCATTTAACACCCTCCCCCCATCAACAGACTAAACTGCGTGTTACACGTGTGCTGAGACCATGTTGATTTCTACCCCCTATGCCCAGAACAGTGTCTGGCACATAGTATACATTCAGTAAAGATATGCTGAATGAAAGCTTTCTAGTAGTTTAAACACACCATTTAATGGTAACGATTGACCTCAGGCCAGAGGGCAGCTGAGAGGCAACTGTGAGAGAGCTAAAGGAGACAGGAGCATAGTCACCAGCAATTTCCCATGTGCTGCGGGACAGTACACAGATAGAGGTAGACTTCCTTGCTTAGTTTTTCTGATGGTCTAATTTGAAATAAGAACTTGATTAAATGAAGTATTGATTCACACAGTCCTCTTGGAACTATAGCGTTCACAGTGGTGACCACCCAGAGAACAAGACCGCTTGGTCCCCTGCCCACACGTTGCAGCCGTGCTCACAGGTTCCATGGGTTTGGGTGACCTGCCCATGGTTAATGGCAGAGGCAGGACTAAAAGCCCAGGTATTGGTTCGGGAAATAAAGTGATGGTCTATTGTGCTCAGCAGCTTTAGATCTACTGTTTTAGTTTGTGCTTACCTGTTCTTTCAGTTTTGGGACGTTGACCAATTTGGAGGTCAGTTAGGTAATTGATATGGGGATTGATAGCAGAGCAAGACACAACACGAAGGCTTCTCTTCTGATTCCCATTTGTTACGCCCCTCCTTGGGGATTGAAGCAGTCACATTATTCACCTGCCTGAAACCCTCTCACTTGCTGCTTATGTCCTACAGGAAGATGCTGCAGGTTCTCACTCCTGCTTCATTGCCTGCCACGCTTGGTCCATAGCATCCCTACTGACCTCAGTGTGCACCTGCCACAATGCCTCTATTCTTGCTTCCCTTCCCTCTGGTCCCCCCAACCTGACAGACTTCTGCTGAGATGGGGAGACAACACTGATACCATCTTCTCTAGGAAGCCTTCCTTGAGTTTCTCCGCCCCCGGCTTTTCAAACTAACACCCTCTCTTCCGTCCTTCATATCACAAGGTGCTTGAATTGGGATAATATTTGCTGTGAGCTTTTTGAGAGAAGTTTTGGTCTGGATAATTCTGGGACGTCAGTTGATTTTGGTATATTACTAGGTACGTAAGACATGTTTGTGCAAACATATAAATAAATTAACTAATCTGTTAAAGGGGACATTACAGTGGGGTTTGCCTCATCTCTCTTTTCCCTCTCTTGGAGACTCTTCAGCTTAGTGGGCTTTCCCTGAGTCTGCTGCACCTTCTCCCCTCCTTAAGCCCCGAGGCTCCCCCTGACCAGGTTCCCTCTCAGACTCTGCACTCCACCCAGGATGTCTGGGGTGGACTGTGTCTGGTCTCTTGGCCTACTTTGGATTCCTTAATATGCTGCCACTTATTAGTGCTTTATTGCTTAGTACTGGTCTCTAGACCATTTTTATGTGCATTTTTGTCACTTATTCCTTAAAACCATGCTATGAAAGACTCTGGTCACTCTCCTCGTCTGAGAGGCAAGGAAACGTGGGCTTGGAGACATAAGACTCTTTGACCCAAGGTCACAGAGCTGGTCATGGAGCTGCAATTAGGCCTTCTACTTCTGAGTCCAAAATTCCATCATCCAGTACGCCCCCCACCACTGCCGCCCGCTTTTCCTACATTGCTGAATCTTTTGTAGCAACAATTTTATTCCCCAAATATCCACAGGTGCCCTGTCAGTGACCCATGATCTCACTACAGAGTTGTTCTTGTACAAAGGAGACGTGGAGGAAATGATCCATGCAAGTCCACGATCCTCCTGCTTACTCACAGCGGGCATGGCTGCGGTTTCCTTTCCCCCCACAAGATGTACTTTCTCATAGTGGTGGCCGCTGGGCCATCAGGAGGTAAACTGACGCCGCTACCCTCTAGGCCTTCAAATGAAGGTGACAAAACAACCCCTTCTCTCTAGATGCTGGCACATCTCTCTGGAGCAGCCCTTGCAGGGCCTGTGCTGGTTGCACAAGGCAGTTTCCCTGGCTGTTTCTTGGTGAAAAGCCCACTATATATATGGATCTTTTACAAGGTATACATTAGTTAATCTGTCTTTTAAACAATACTGGTAGTTAACCTTGGCTGGTGTGGCTCAGTGGATTGAGTGCCTGCCTGCAAACCAAAAGGTCACTGGTTCGATTCCCAGTCAGGGCACATGCCTGGGTTGCAGGCCAGGTCCCCAGTTGGGGGTGCGTAAGAGGAGACCAATCAATGTATCTCTCACACATCAGTGTTTCTCTTCCTGCCTTTCTCCCTCCCTTCCCCTCTCTCTCTAAAAATAAGTAAATAAAATCTTTAAAAAATAAAATAAAAAATACTGGTAGTTAGAATTCTTACTTTGCCAAGGGAGGAAGTTACTAAAAGCTGCAGGAGCCCCATTCTTCTTTGGAGTCCATTTCAGAAGGGACTTCTTAACAAGGCAACCAGGAAGCTACCCAGAGGTCCCTGCGGGTTTGGATGGAGACTCGGGTTGCCTAGTGGTCTCCAGTCCAGGTTCCAGTCCTCACTAAGTGTAACCTTAGAAAATCTTTCCCTTCCCCCAGCCTCACTTTCCCTCTCTGGACAGTTCTAGTCTCTCCTCCACACAGCTGCCAGAGGCTTTTTCTTCCAAAACCCACATTCATAAGACCAATACCCTAATCCCCTTCTGGGGGCTCCTGTGCTGCACACAACCCATTGCAGGGTACTGACCTTGACAAGCAGACCCTTGGGAACCGGGCCTTAATGGATGCTCCTGTCTTATTCTGCACCCCACACACTCCAGCACCCCCTGCTTCCCTCCATCCTCCTACATGCCCCACTTTTTCGTAGTTCAGCGCCTCCACCTACTGGATCTTCTGTCTCACCTTTTTCTTTCTTCTCTTTCTACTTTGAAATACCTCACTCCTTCAGATTCCAGCTGACAGGTCAGTTCCCCTGGGAAGCCTTCATTCATCCTCCCAGGAAAAGTCAATGCTTCCTGTGTGCGTGTGCGAGTCAGTGCTTGATGTGTGAGTGCGCGTGCACAGGTGGGCGGGGTGCGTTCCAAGGAGAAGCAGAGAGCATGCAAAGGTGACAGAGGTTAGGGTACTTGGGGAACTGAAAGAAGCTTATGTTCCTGGTATGTAGTGAGAGTAATAGGAGATGAGTCTCTAACTTACAGTTTGGGGATTTTACTCTTAATAGAGTAGGGAGGTTTTAAGAGACTTTATTACATTCTATTTAATTAACTTGCCTTAGGACCATGTCTGCCTTCCCTGCCAGACCGTGAATTCCTGGGGGACAGCATCAGTCCTTCAACTCCACATTCACTACTCTATAACTTGGCGAGTGTCTAGTAAATGTTTAGCATTTAGTAGAATAGACGCAAGGCAGGAGGGATATGTAAATTAACCCAAGCCAGCTAGAAGTTGCTTACATCTCTTCTCATTTCTTCCAGCTCATGTTTAATAACCTTCCACAGGATTGGCGTAGGTTTGGCAGAGAGAGTTTATAGGAACGGCAAGTTTTCATTTATTGTAGTTTATCTTTATTATATGTACTATATTCTCATTACTTTATGTGCAAAGACTGTTTCTTATATGATACTCTTTGGGGAGATAATATGTAAAGAGATCTTCTATTTCATTTTTACTTACACCGCTGCAGTTTGCTAAATCATCACCTTCAAACCATAGTTTAATTTAATTCACTTTATTGCTTCCCAAAGCATTTTCGATGTGTAAGACTTCGTTCCCTAGGTTTTAGGAATAACTGACTCTAAAGTACCTACGTGGAGTTAAACAGGTGTTTTGTCCTGTTCATTGGATAGGTGTTGTGTGCCTTCTGGTGTCCGTGTGTCTGTTTCCCTTGCTGGAGTGACGCACCTTTCTGGCTTGAGAAGAGGAATATGTCCCACAAGGACTTAAAGCCGTGTACTCTGCTGAGTAGTCGGTGGGTGTGGGAGTAGGTGAACCTGGTCCTGAAATCTGGCTCTACTAATTAACAGTGTGAGATCTTAAACGAATTACTTGGTATGTTAGAGCTTCAGTTTCCACATCTGTAAGATGGGGATAATTGGACCTGGTTCATGTTGTGATGTTAACATCAGCTTTTTAAAATAAATATATAAAGTGCTTGGCAAAGTTCTAACACACACTAAGGGCTAAAGAAACAGTAGCTGTTATTGTTGATTGCTAAAATGCTGCATCTTGCTGTGTGGCTTCAATCAAGTTACTGAACTTTTTGTGTCTCTATATTCTCTCTAATCCCCTCTAAAATGAGGATAATGGCGCCAGGCTATGTACGGATTTGTTGTGTGGATCCAATAAGCCAGTACCCATGAAGTGCTTCGGAAGTGCCTGACATGTGGTGAAGCCTCAGTAAACATCAGCTTCTGTTATTACTATTATCAGTTATCATCATGTATGGTTGCTCCTTGCTTTTACACGACAAATAAAAGTGAATTTTCAGGCTACATAAAGGCTAAGTTTTGCCCAAGCAAGAAGGACTTTATCAGACATTATTGATTCCTCACTTCCTGTAAAGGGGGCTGGCTCCATCAGAGGAAAGAATTGTATACACCTAAAATGTTAGTGGATCTCTTTTTTTCTTAACAAAGCCTCAAAGAGGGAGAGGGGCTTCTCCAAAGTGACACAGTGTGTTAAGGGAAGAGCCATCCCTGGCCCTCACAGAATGGGATTGATTGCTTTTTGCTCTTTCATCAGTCATCAAAGCCTTTCCTTTTATCACTTGTCTTTGAGGCATCAGGAAAAGCATCAAATAATAAAATGTCCATCACTTACTGAGCGTGCCAGGGGCTGTTCTAGGCCCTTTGCATGAAACAGCCCATTTAACCCTCACAACAACCCTTTGAACTAAGAATTACTGTTACACCCATTTTGCAGTTGAGACAGGCACAGAGAGGTTAAGTAACTTGCCCAAGGCCATCTCACTAAGATCTGCGGGATCCAGGATCAGAACCGGGGGCTGGGCCCAAGCAACCATGCTCTCCTCCACACTGTAGTTGGCAAGTCTCAGTCAAATGAATTTATTTGTGAAAGTTGATTAATTTAATGGTCAATTCAATGAGAAAATTCAGAAGTCTTTAGTCTATAAAAAAAAAAAGTCTTTAGTCTAAAGTCCATACAGAAAAAAATTGGCTGGCACTTTCAAAAGCACACATGGTAATGGAATGGGAAGGTTTTTGCCAAGGGTGGGCTGGCCTGCGCTGCCTGCACAGCACTGCCCCTGCCATGTCCCTCCTTGGAGAAGGGCTAGGAAGGCAGCCATGAGGGCGCTGCATGGTGCAGGTGGGAACGGGGAGTGGCAGAGCTGCGGAGAGAAAAAGAAGCGGCCAGAGCACAGTGAGGACGAGGATGCTGGTGGCAGTGAGAGCAGCTCCGCCTTGCTGAGCCCTTCCTGTGTGCCAGGTGCTGTCCCCGGTGCTTCACGTAACTCTCTTTCATGCGTGAGCAACCCTAGGTCTGGAGAGATTAAAATACTTACTCAACGGCACATTTAGCGCGTGGAAGAGCTAGGGTCTGCAGCCACAGATGTAGGCCCAGTGCCCATTTTCTAACCGCTGCACTCTTAGCCACCATGCTGCTCTGCTGGTTCGACACTAAGCGCAGTTACTATATCCGTGGTTTTAGCTCTTGCGGGGCTGCACTGTTATTACAGGGCGGTCTTCTCTTCAACCTCACTTGCATGCATCTTATCTTTTGATTCTCACAACAACCCTGGGAGACCGCAGGGTTAGGGAATATCGTCCACACATGAAAGACTAGGAAATTGGGGCTCAGCGGCCTAAAGCAGAGTCACTGTCCCATGAGGACCAGTATCCTGTTCCCCTGCTCCACACCAGTGGTCCAGGCTTTTCATATGTGTGCTCCGATATTTTGATCAGGATGGAAAATTAATTTCCCACCATGGTTTTGTAGATATCTGTGGCATAGAACTTTGAGTGGAGCCCATTGAATGGTGATCATACAGTGCCACCAAACTTTCTATGAGCAAGGGAGAAGAAAGGGAGGGTGAGGTTAAACCGTCAACACAACGGAGGACATGGATCTTCGAGCTTCGCCTCAGGAATATCTAAGAGGGTGCATTCAGAACGGTCCTCAAGAAACAAGACGGTGGTAGAGGAAGGACTAATGAACACTGAAACCCCATTTAGACGGTACAGTGATGGGGCTGTGATTATTGCAGATTTGTTCTCTTTTGAGCCTTGAAATCCACTCAAGCATTCCCTACAAATTCTAAGATCTGGGAGTTTGCCACAGTACAAGTTTGTACCATGCTGTGAGGTCTCGCAGGTGCCAGCATCTCCGTATCTCAGGTGAGAAAACCATGGCCAGAAAGCTGATGGCTTTTGATCAAATGCAAAATCCTGAAGTAAAGAAGCCAGAATCAGGTCCTCAATGGAGAACACTGTTCTTCAAGTTTTCTTTTATTTTTCTCATTAGCCTGCAGTTACTGTACTCATGATTCCTATTACTGTTCGTTGGTATGCCAGCTAACAACTCACCAAATGTGTACATGGTGGAATTGTGTCACTTCATGCTCTCACGAGTCCCGTGAGGTAGTACAGCTGCCATGCATTTTGCAGATGAAGTAGCTAAAACTCAACCAAATTGAGGGACTTGCCCATTGACCTCTGGCAAATAAGTATATATTTATCTCCATATCTGAAGTCTTTAGATCAAATGTGAAATCCTTTATACCAAAACAACTTGTAAGTCTGAACGATCCCCA
The DNA here is from genome assembly GCA_007922815.1 of Macrotus californicus. Taxonomy (NCBI): domain Eukaryota; kingdom Metazoa; phylum Chordata; class Mammalia; order Chiroptera; family Phyllostomidae; genus Macrotus; species Macrotus californicus. The sequence goes on from VMDR010002346.1 coordinate 84,915, forward strand.
AATCTACACTTAGAAAATTAAGTAAGTCGTTGGAGGCCCTCTGTGGGCAGTGCAGCATGCCCCCCCCCCTAGAGGACCCCGACAGAGAGTCCAACTTTGAATTGCATGTAGTTCTGCTTCCCTGTTCTCTCCCTTGGGGCTGATCTCTGAGTGGTGGGTCTACATTGTTCTGTGCTTTTCATCCTATGTCTGTTGGATTTGGGCAATAAAGACTGTGGCAGGGGGAGGGGGCATTGAATTACTGCCTGCTGGAGGAAAGTTTTGAAGAGGTGTTTAAGAGAAGACAGAGTAGTCTCAGGAGCTAATGGGTCTTTCTGGGATTCCCCAGGAGCTGGAGCTTTTTCCTGAGAACAGTAAGTAGAGAACTTTTAAGGCCTTGAAGACCTGGATACTGATCCCGGCTGTGCTTCTTTCTAGCTGTGTGACCTTGACCAGGTCACTTCACCTTGCTGTACCTCAGTTTCCTCATGTATACATGTGGTTTACCAAGCCCGCTTTCATGCCCATTAGGAAGATTGAGTATGGTCATGCTTCTGGACTGGGAAGAAGTTTGCACATACTGGTTATGGCTAAAGCTGACTTCTTGCCTAGTTGTCATTCCTTCTTGTCTCTGAAGCAATGGTTCTCAAAGTGTGATCCAGCAGATCAGCCTTGCCTGGGCACTGGTTAGAAACTCACATCTCAGGCACCCATCCCAGACCTGTTGAACAGGAACTCTAGGGATGCACTCAGAGATCTGTTCCTTCATAAGCCTTGCAGGTGATTTTAATGTGCACTCACGTTTGGGAACCAGCAGTCTAAAGTGACCGCTCTTTTGGGGTCTACTCTTGTTTCTGCACTTTGAGCAGGTACAAACACTGATTTGAACATTATGCCTCAGGCTCCTATGCCTCCCCCTGCGCGGTCCTAGCGTCAGCTGCTGTATACTCCCGGGTATCATGCAGGATCCCTCGGGCCATGAAGGATCCTTCTGGTGGTTTGTTTAATTTATTTTTATCCCTTTGCTGTTCTCTGCCAACAAATGTTGAAACACTTCTGAGAGCTGGCTCAGTACCCTAGTTGTGGACAAACCTCTTTGTCTTTCTAATTGATCTCCTGTTTGCCTCCCTGGGATGCCGGTGCCCATCCATCCAGTCTCCTCTCCAGATGGTGGGTGGATGGGCCCAACTCTCCTCATCAGTGACAATGCAGCAGCAACTTTGTATCTCCAGGATCAACATTGGGACCTGCCTGCCCTTTTACTGTCAAAGATGACAAAGGGCTCAGGAAAGCAGGTGGCAAGTGCTCAGCAGAATCTATTAGGGTTAGTGAATCCTGCAAAACCATTTGCTCCAGACAAGAGATTGCTTACAAATAATCATCTCAACAACCCAGGGTCTGTTATCCACTAATTATTTTTGGATTAGAAAGGGCTAACAGGACTTGACCTTGGAAGGTCAGAATAATTTGAGTAGATAACTAGGTTGCTGCATTCCCTGGGGTAAAGAGAGATCTGTGAGACCAGGGTTTCAGCACTTTGATTGAAAGGGAACCATGTTCTTGCTTTTTCTCTGATAAATGTTGATAAAAGACTGCATTTATATGATTTTTTCAAATGTCATCTATTATGTCTTGTGGTCAAACCACTTAGAGAATGATGCTCCTGTGACATCAGCCTCAAAGTTCTCATGTTAGAAAAAGTAGAAAGCGAGGGGCAGGAGGCGGGATGAGAAGATTAATGATTAGGGGTTGGTTGTGGTTATCCAGACAAGAGGTCGCGAGGGCCTTGATTAGGGCAGGGGAGTGAGGCGGTCGAGTGGAGTCCAACGGCCCGGATTGGATCTCTGTCCCCGAACCTTCACCCTCCTCCCAGCTGTAAAACCGTGGGCGAGGTACTTACCTGTTTTGATTCCACTTGCTGATCTTCAAACTGAGGTAAAAATAAATAACTATTCATATGGCATCATTCGGAAGATGAAGTGAGAACAATTTTAAAGATGCTCTATTATAGCAATGTACATGGTGCCTAGTAAAGACTCAACAAATGTTAACTCTGTTTTTATTGAAGTCGTGGTGCTGCATTTCTGTGCCGGGGGAGGCAGAGTAAAGTCGAGGACTACTCCCCAGGGCTCTTTGTCAAGGCGCTGGCTGATGGAACAGTTCTGGGTAAAACTGAGGAAAAGGAGAAGCAATGGAGGTATGATATAAAAGCGCTGGGGCTTTGACTTTCTCAGGAGATTACACATGTGCACACAGGTAGGCACACACATGCACACATGACACACTCTTCCTTGATGATACCAGATAAATGAGGTGTGAGAATATCCAAATGACAGCTCTCAGGGCCTTTTCTCTGGGTCATTATGAAACACTCTCCAATGAGCTGTGATCAAATGCTGGCCTTGCTTGTTTTCATGAGTCTGGTATACTTTTTTCCTCCCCAAAATTCAACTTATAATTCTTTCCCCCCTGCTTTCTCCTATAGGTCACAGACATTGAGCCATTATTACAGAGGGATGACTCAGGATGAAAATTTCCAATTCAGAGCATAAAGGGTGATCCATGCATTTAATTGGATGAGTTAAATGAATTGTGAGGTGGATTATCAATGAGACAGTTTGCCTGAGAGATCTCAGCACCCTACTCAGGCAGGGTGCAGGGCACACTTCCGAAAGGCTTTGTTGGAAACAGGGCCAGCCTGCGCGGTTTGACACCGGCTGCAGAGTGGAGATTGCTGCATCTGAAGACAGCCTCTCTCACTCTCTCTCAATCTCTTGCTCTCTCTCTCTCTCTCTCTCTCTCTCACACACACACACACACACACACACACACACATTTACACAATGGGAAGCAGTGATACAATCATTGCTGAGAGACCAGCTAGAATCAGTTGTGTGCTTTAAAACTTCTGAAGTGGATGCAGAATAGTCTGGAAAATAAATGGACATTAGATATTTTTTAAAGCATGTCTAACTGGCCCTTCCTTTTTCCTCTTTTTGGTGAAAAGCCAGACAGACACTTTGGATAGAATCTCAGCCTACCAGATACTAGACAAGTAATTTTTCGCTAGTTAATTTTGTTTCTAGCCTTAGTTTTGTCTGCTGAAAAGTGAGGTTGAGGACGTATATTTGCAAAGTCTTCCTGACCTCCCAAGCTGTGCCTCCTCTGTGTTCCCACCACATATTAAGGTGTAGGAAACTTTCTCTGTCATGGAGTTTTGCACATTCACTGAGAACTGTTGATCTGTCTGTCAGGAGTAGATAACCGCCTTGTGTATCACTGTTTCCCTAGCCCCTTTCTGAGTGCCCAGAAGGTAGTAGATGCTCAGTAACTACTGGCTGAGTTGAGTTGAATAGTATGCCCTTGAGAAATTACTTTGCCCTATGCTCAGCACATGCCTATTAATCATTCCAATATCAAGAAGCCCCCTGGAGAGATTTCCTCCTCTATAAATTGTTTCTGATAACAGTCCTTTGAATTCACTGACCACTTTGTTAGACTGCATGTTCCCTCTCCTGACTCCTCTTTCAGGGTTTGCTCTTAGATTTATCTCCATTGATTTTCCTGCCAATACTCTTTACCACTTCTGAATTGATTTTCGAGACCAAGGTGATGTGTTCTCCCATGGTATAGGAATGCTTCCCAACCCAAGGAGGCAAGGTGCCCTCTGACCCATAGACCAGAGAGACCCACCTTTCTTTGGAGATAAATATATTCAATTTGATAAATTTGGTCATTTTTTTTTTGGTAGTGGCCATTATGTACTTGGGATAATGGAGAAGGACTTTTTTCTTTCCAAATATGTTTTTGTACTTCTAGTTCCTGCCCCAAACCTTATTCAGAATTTAACCTAATGGCTTTATGTGCTGCTGGAATGTTCCTTGTGAGTGTTTGTGGGGTATTGCCCACCCTGGGCTTGGAGATATCAAAAGAAAAGTTAGCAAACAACTGAGGACATTGTCTGCCCTAGGGAGGTGCTTTGTCCAAGCAGTGGCCAGGTGCCCTGGGTTTCCTAGAAAGGTCTCAGTTTTCAGTTCTCTGTTCCACGAGCCCATGGCGTGTTCACATCTTTTGTACATAAATTTTTTTAAATCACGTGCAACTTGGTATATAAAGTGTGATGCCTTATACCCTCCTTGTTACAAAGATGATGTGAGGGGCTTTATAGAGATGCCTACATTATAAGGAATTTTAGTTAGAGAACTATGAAAACAAGGAAATCAGTATAGGTAAAATCATTTAATAATTCTTGGTGTTTATTTGGTGTGGGCAACGGATTTGATTCTGAACTTTCTAGTGGTCCAAGGAAAAAGCAAACACAACCAATTTTAAAATTCAATGTCTATAAAAAACAAAGACATTTGTCTGGAAAATCACAAAAGTTATGTGCTACATTTAAAGTATGTGCATGTTGTAAAATTGTATGTGCAGTATGAAGTTTTTATCCTACACTAAAGTGGTAAATTTGCCTCCTGGGATCTTTTGGATCACACTTTTTTTGGGGGGGCATGAGAATAGTCATCAAAATTTGGCACTTTGGTTCAGAATGGAAATCAAGCAACCTTGAGCTAAGCTTCTAGGAATTTTCACCTCTTCAATCAACAGTCTATTATTCAACTAAAGAGTATATCTTATTCCTTATGTAACTGAAACAGAGAAATTTCCCAGCAAAACATCCTAAAACTCCTGGCAGGCCTTAATCTGGAATCCAGTATGTCTTTACTAGCAAAACTTTGCTAATTAAAAAATTCTTGAAGTTAGATACTGGAAGAAAAAATGTTTTGCACACATTACAAATAACGTGCCTCAGTAGGGTGAATGCTGACTTGTGCATTTCAGGTTTGGGCTTATTTGGATATTCATAAGGGTCCCTTTTTGCTGATTATGTCAGCACAACCTCTTTATTGAATTATGGATTGGGTATTTAATCAAGGCCTGTGCCCTATTATTAGCTGTGTAACATTGCATTGTTTCAGTAGAAAATGAAATGTGTAAAACCTGATTCACATGAAAATCTATTGGCTCACTAATAAATAATGTTTTACAGTGTACTCTGTTATATCCCTAGAATCCTTATCTGCCAGAGAAGTGAGAATAAATAAGCACAATTCACACTGATGGATTGGGGCAGCCTTTCTGGCACAGTGGTGGCCAGCTGGGCACTGTGTGTAGGTTTTCACGAATTTGCTTCTCCTGCATTAATCCTGGACTTGAGGGTTGGGACTGGCTTTGTAGAAGCACTGTATATACGTATTAGAGAGCATCTGTGTTCTAATGAAATTGCTCAGGGAGGAGGTTGCCTTAGGTTAGTGATTCTGACCACTTGGTTGCATCTTAAATGTATGTAGAACCCTTAAGATACCATTACATGGGCCCCACCTCCAGAAACTTGGATTCACCTGCTCTTTGTGGCCCAGGTTATACTCACATGCACGCAAGACTGCGAATCACTGTGTTGTGCTCTCGGGAGGACAAAGAGTTACCCTGTTTAACAGCTGTGAGCTGCCTCAACTCCACACTAGGATCTTGGGGGACAGAATCCTCCAAGTTCCCTCTTCTGGAATCTCATACTCAGGGAGTCTGTTAAGGCATTTATGGCACAGGGGAAAGGGCTCAACTTGAAGCCCTTGAAATACAGGTTTGTGTCCTGGTACTTCCTAGTTGGGGGACCATGGAAAATCTGCCTCATTCTCTGGAGGAAAATCAGAAATACCCTTTTATTATGAGCTTGGAATTGCTTATATTGGAGACAGCATCATAAATTCAGTGCCCAACTACCACCTTCTAGCTGCATTGATATTTGTGAGTGTAAGGTGACTTATTACTAAGAAGGGATAGTAATTCTTACTTCTCTGTGCAGATTTAAATAAAAGCATGTTGTGAAGGGCCCTTTATGTGGGGGGTTGCTCATAAAGGTCTGTTTCCATTCTCATTCCTTGGCTCCCCTAGGATTTCTTCCCTTCATCTTTGTTTCTCTATCTTCTTACATAACTCTTGAATATTTTCCCTGAGAATCTGTCTACCAAATGTTCCTTTCTCTGTGCCCAGGTGTCCCAGTCAAAGGCATGCTAATGTTAACGTTCTCTAAATTCTGTCCTCCCCTGTCCCTTGCCACCATTGCCAATTATTTATAACTGGTCTCCAGGCCTCCAGACTTTCTTTTCTCCAGATTCTCCTTTTTTAGCCCGAGCTTCTGCAGTAAAATGAAATAATAGTATGGCATGGTAAGTGGTGCCAGGAGAGGGAATGCCCAGGGTTCTGTGGGATCACAAAGGAGGTTCCTAACTCTGCCAGGGGTGGGAGAAGGCATTCAGTCTCAGAAAGACTTCCTGGGGAAAATGCCATCTTAACTGTGTTCTGAAAGTTTATTTGGAGTTAGCCTGGCACAGAGAGAGGGAAGAGTGTTTGGGGCAGGGGAACAGTATGAGCAAAGACCCAGGGGTGAGCAAAAGCTTGGTGGGCCTGAGAGGATCGGGATGGTGGCATCCTGGGATGCACATGATGCACAGTGCCTGGACAATCTCTGAAGGAGACTAGAGAACCACCAAGCTTGCACATGTTTTGTTTGCTGCTTATCTATCTTGGTGCCATTGAGCCTAGTACATTCCATGTCCTCGGTTAGACTGTGCATTGTTGCACTCTTGGGGCTCAGTGAGGGGGGATCATAATTAGATGACACAGGGAGAAGAAACCGTCCTTGAATGGGTAATGTTTGAAATGGACCATAAAGGGTGGGTGGGATTTTAAGGAGCACAGGTGTGAGTGTGTGTGTGTGTATGTGTGTGTGTATGACTGTGTGTTGGAGTATGGCACCAGGCACCGGAAGCACATCACAAGTCCATGTGTATCCATGAGCACAGGTCCAGTGGTGTCCACGATCCAGGTATGGTCTGGTGAGGCTGGAGGGTAAATTACATTTCAGGGAGAAGTGTTTCAGAAATAGTGAACTTGTGACGGTGGTGAGAAGAGATGGAAATGCCCTCACCATGCAGAATTGTCCAGCCTAGCTTATTTTTGATCACTTTGCATTCCTCAGCATGAAACCTATAATTCCAAGGGTTTGCTCAGCTGAGGATTTGCAGTTTTATCCTATGGGAGGCCATAGATGGATTTAAAGCAGAGGGCAGGGATGGGGGTGGGGTGGCATAATCATATAGTCTATTATCGTATGTTCTGTAACTATTTGAGCCTTTATCACTATAATTCCTCAAGTACTTCAGTGCTAGTCAGTGTGGGAAGTACTTGATTAGCAATATAATCTTTACTTGTTTACAATAACCACAATAAGGCAATTATTACTCCCTTCATTTGATAGTTCAAGTTATACTCCACCCCTAGAAAGTAGCTTAGCTGAGATTCAAACCCAAGTTTGCCTGAATGCAAAGCCCATGCTGGACTTTGTCACTACTGCTGTCACATTTCTTTGTACTTAATTCTGGGAGCAATGAACATATTCAATTAACAAAGCAAACCATGAGAGGAAATCATTTTAATACAGCCCATGGAACTTCCCTGAACTAGTTGATTTGGGAGACTGCATATTGGAGAGACTGTACAGTATTTCCATTCCCTGTTTGCAATTTTTAGGTAAAGAGATAAGGAAACATTTAATCCATTCTCTCAATTAGATTGTGTAATAGATTGTCATGGGCATTTTCAAGATAAGTGTTCAATGAGAGTGTTGTGAAGTGCATTGATCAGCAGCATCTCTGATGCTCATTGATTATCAGGTTTGTGTAAAGCAGGAAGGCAGCTAGGAACTGATCCTTAGAGAGCTTAGACTTCAGTGTTTGAAGGCAGCTCATAGGACCATCAAGTTAGGAGCCTCACTTTCCCAGTGAGCCTTGCTTTTGAAGAGACTCAACTGGGACATGGGTTCTGGGCCCTTCAATTGACACTACTGGGTTCCGTCTCCTGCAGTTCCTCTTTGACTTCTGAAGGTCACTTCCATACTGTCACATTTATAGAGTGTCTACTACATGCAGCAGAATGGTCTGGAAAGACACCTGTCACTCAGATAGGTCTAGATATTTGACATTTGATAGAGACAAAGATAAAATATCCACACACAATCTAATGCCTTAGGTACTAATATCCTCACTTCATAGGTGGGGAAACAGACATAAGGAGATTATGTACCTTGACCAAGATCACACAGCTCATATGTGTTAGAGCAGGATTTGAACCCAAGCAGCCCAGCTTTAGATTCTTTGCTCATAGCCACAGTGCTGTACTACTTATCCATTATCCAACATGATGATTACAATGTAAGATCGCATGGGATAAGTGATAGTCTACATCACAAAATTGCCCCCGAAGCTTTTAAATAGAGACCACTGCAGTACATTACCCTAGGCTTACTGAGTCTGAATCCCTGAAAATGTCCAAAAAATGATATGTTTTTTAAAAAATATCTAAGCGATTCTATGGGCAGCCAGGTTCGGGCATCACTACCACAAGAAAAGAATGCACCAAGTGTTATGACATTGCAGATGGAGGAGTGAGAGCAAAGATAATTCTTCTGCAGAATAGTGGGATGGGAAGGGAGAAGGAGTTGAGAGGAGTTGCATTTGAACTGGGTATTAAAATCTGAACAGTGGTCAGCTTGGTTTCTCATGGGAGTGCATTTTGGTCACACCTGGAGAATAATAGGCTCTCAGGAGAGAAAGGAGGGGGTGGGAAGGTGAGAGAGATAGAGACCCCAACTGACCAGAGAGACCAACCTATTACTTGAATTTCATTGAAAGTGTTACTGGTGATGTTGGCTCTAGGTTCTTGAGTTCAGCAAAGAAAGAATTCAGAGCCAAGAACTACACAAGAGGAAGTTTATTTAACATGCAAAGGGCAAAAGTACACTTGAAGAGAAAATTCAAGCAGGCTGCTCAGAGACCTGCGTTGGCCTTTTAGAAAGAAAGTCACAGAGGCAGAAGAAATGAGCCTGCTGGGCTGCATGGACTCAGGAAGCAAGTTATACAGGCAAAAGAAGGGCCCTTGGAGACAGGTTCAAGGGGTTAGCCCAGGATGAGCTGCCACTGCTCACTGCTCACCTGGATGCAAGTCTTGTGAGGACGCTTAAAGCTTAGGAGAAAGAAAACGAAGATACATGCCTGAAGAAAGAAGGGACAGGCCTGCTCTAGAGAAAGACTGTCCCTTGGTCCTTTGTCTTAAGGGTTTTTACCTTTTTACTAAAGACAGGAATTTTAGAGGCAGTCTAAGTGGAGGGTCTCAATAAACTATCAACTCCCCAGGTGTGTCCTTTAATATGCTGATGCATCAAAATGAGTGTATAGGGTCGGGGCTATGGTCTCAACTGATTGCTCAGTGCTAGTATAGGGAGTCATTGGTCATTGATGCCAGCCATGGTGTCACTTCATTTGTTTCATAGATTGATTGATTTTACAGAGAGAGAGAGGTGAGTTTGTTGTTC